>CAUDMG010004029.1:1110000-1380000 GCA_958450375.1 Homarus gammarus | reverse complement strand
TATTTTTTAAGAGATGATTTAAAGGAAGGGAGCTTAGTCTTTGCTCGGATGGGTGGGGGTAAGTTGTTCCACACCTTCACACCATGATATTTTATGGAGGTCTGGGACTGAGAGGAGCGCATTAGGGGTGGTCTTAGTAGCTCTGGGTGCCTTAAGTTGTATCTCTGATTATTCTGGAACTGGAAATAATTATTGTCAAGCAAGTGATTGATAGATTTGTAAACAAAGAGGGCACAGCAGTAGGTGTTAATATCTTCGAATTTAAACAATTTATATATAGCAAATTGTTCGTTTGTGTGATCTGTCTTTTCAAGTTGGTCATTGTCCGTACAACTCTCTTTTGTGCCCTAACCAGAGATTGTGTTTTTGAAGAACCAGAGGCCCCCCCATTGTGTGTGACAGTGCATCAGGTGTTGGTAAAAAGATCATGATAGATTTCTTTCATTGCTGTGAGAGTGAGTGACTGTCGAGTGTGATACATGATACCGCACTGTTTATTGATTTTACTGTGAATGGCTTATGTGTGGTTTCTCCAGTTAAGTTTTTCATCAACAATAACTCCGAGGAATTTTAGTATTTTGTTCGCGTTTGAGGACTATATTACCAAGGTACAGGGGGTTCAAGAGGGTAAGTTTTTCCTTCTGTGAAAGATCGTGTAGTGGGTTTTCTCAAGGTTTAAGGTCAGTTTATTTCGTATTACCCAGGTCCCGACTTTAGTTAATTCAGTGTTCATAGTTCTCATCAAGGAATGGAGGTCTGAGGTGAGGCTGTGGTGATGGTAGTGGTGAGGCTGTGGTGATGGTAGTGAAGAGGCTGTGGTGACACTGGTGGTGAGTCTGTGGTGATACTGGTGGCTGTGGTGATGGTCAGTCTGTGGTGATGGTGAGACTGTGGTGATACTGGTGGCTGTGGTGATGGCCAGTCTGTGGTGATGGTGAGGCTGTGGTGATGGTCAGGTTGTTTGTGAGTGTGGTGGTGAGACTATGGTAATACTGGTGGCTGTGGTGATGGCGGTGGTGATATTGGTGGTGAGGCTGTGGTGATGGTGATGGTGATATTGGTGGTGAGGCTGTGGTGATGGTGATGGTGATATTGGTGGTGAGGCTGTGGTGATGGTGGTGGTGATATTAGTGGTGAGGCTGTAGTGGTGGTGGTGTTGATATCGGTGGTGAGGCTGTGGTGATGGTGGTGGCGATGCTGTGGTGATATTGGTAGTGAGGCTGTGGTGATGGTGGTGGTGATATTAGTGGTGAGGCTGTGGTGGTGGTGGTGTTGATATCGGTGGTGAGGCTGTAGTGAGGCTGTGATGATGGTGGTGGTGATATTGGTAGTGAGGCTGTGGTGATACTGGTGGGGATGGTGGTGGTGAGGCTGTGATGATGGTGGTAATGAGGCTGTGGTGATGGTGGTGGTGATATCGGTGGTGAGGCTGTGGTGGTGGTGATATTAGTGGTGAGGCTGTGGTGGTGGAGGTGGTGATATCGGTGGTGAGGCTGTGGTGATGGTGGTGGCGATGCTGTGGTGATATTGGTAGTGGGGCTGTTATGATGGTGGTGATGAGGCTGTAGTGAGGCTGTGATGATGGTGGTGGTGATATAGGTAGTGAGGCTGTGGTGATACTGGTGGGGATGGTTGTGGTGAGGCTGTGATGATGGTGGTGATGAGGCTGTGGTGATGGTGGTGGTGAGGCTGTAGTGATGGTAGTGGTGAGGCTGTGGTGATACTCATGGTGAGGCTGTGGTGATGGTTGTGGTGAGGCTGTGGTGATGGTAGTGGTGAGGCTGTAGTGAGGCTGTTGTGATGGTAGTGGTGAGGCTGTAGTGATGGTAGTGGTGAGGCTGTGGTGATACTGGTGGTGAGGCTGTGGTGATACTGGTGGTAAGGCTGTGGTGATTGTGGTGGTGGGGCTGTGGTGATGGTAGTGGTGAGGCTGTGGTGAGGCTGTTGTGATGGTGGTGGTGATACTGATGGTGAGGCTGTGGTGATGGTGGTGGTGGTGATACTGATGGTGAAGCTGTGGTGATGGTGGTGGTGATACTGATGGTGAGGCTGTGGTGATGGTGGTGGTGATACTGATGGTGAGGCTGTGGTGATGGTGGTGGTGATACTGATGGTGAGGCTGTGGTGATGGTGGTGTATTGGCAGAAGTATTTGTATAAATTTGGGTTAATTGCATTAGACGTATAACTATCACCCCTTGTAACTTTCCTCTAGCTATGAGGTGACATGTTCAGAGCACTTGATCGGGTGTGTCCACAGGAAGGCGCGTTACTTAGTGCTAAGTCAAGGCATAAGTAACCGGTTTCCTGGCCACCTATTGCGAGCAGTAGTTTCATAACACTGTCCAGAGGAAGACGGTATTTAGAGCCATCCCTGATGCCCTCCGTCTTCCCTCGAGGGGGGACGTCTGATATATTCCGTTCTCCCTCGAGCAGTCTCTACTCACTATCACTCCCACTCTCACATCAATCGGACATATTTAATAGAGCTAATCTACGCTGGCTTCCTTCTCATTCAACACTCATAGCTACATTGATTAATTTACGGTGATATATACTTGGAACTGTATATTAGTTATTTTCCTAATAAATGATTGAAAGGACCAGTTGGGTTTCGTTATTAAAAACCTAATAAACTTTTACATGTTCCAGCTCCATTAACTTACCAAGAGTCGACGTCTAAGGGAGAGATCAGTGGTGTTAGTAGAGCGGATAATGGAAAAATCGTGCAAACGGTGATACAACCATGAAATTTGGCATGATCATACCCCAGGGGCTACTTGTCAAATCTGCCTGTTGGCTATTTGGAAATCCAAGATGGCGGCCAATTTTCAAGATGGCTGCCAAATTGACCTTCGAAAGATGATTTTTTTTATAGAAATTGATGTAGTTGGTCAATCTAAATGATCTTAGTGTCGATATGTATGTTTTCAAGCATGCTCAGATGATTGTTTTTTCTATTTCTGATACTCTCAGATATATATTTGTCTTATTTATGACTGGTTTTATGTACTGGTTTTATATTTTTTCCAACTAGGTGAGGGTAGCATGCAGAGGGTCTCTGCATGTGAGGGAGTGATTGTCGGACACTACCAGGGAGCACTGGTGACATCACTGCTGTGCAACCCAGCATGGGGTTCAGTGTCAGCTAAGAAAAAGCATGTCATACTGCAACAGCTTAGTGTCCCAAATGCTGCTTAACCAACCCGAAATCAGTTAAGCAGCCGCACCTGAATTGACAGGATGTGCCAGCGCGGGAGAGCCGAGCCAAGGATAACGGGGTTTTAGTTATCTGGATGGTGTACAGATTGCACTGGACTAATGACACTGGATGAATGCTCGGACTTGGTGTAGGGCAAAAGGCATGAACCTAGTTGTATCCCATACAAGAAAGTGCTCATCAGGGTGGTAAAAGGATAAACCCTCGGCCCTGAAGATCAAAAATAGTTATGGACACAAAATCTACCAACAAATCATTCCTCACTGACCGGGCAAAGTGTTGTCTTTGTCAACAGGATAAGAAGGAAGATCTTAAGTCTCCACATGCAAATCCTGCCAAAAAAGGAGATGACGGTTATAAGAGCTTGGCAATGAATATTCCTCTATTCCTACCTTGAAGCACTCCCCTACTTCTTTGCGAACAACAATGTTAATTATGCCCGATGGCTTCCAATTCACCTTCGAGACATGATGTGCCTTGAGCAACAACATCCAGAGGTAGCGAGGGAGTTCTACAAGGGGAACTTTGTTATCCACAAGTCAGGAGGAGAGTTCTCTGCCACTGCTATTGATCAAGCCCATGAACAAAACACTGCAGTGATTAAGGCGATGGAGGAGCAATTGGGCTGACTGAGGACCCAGCCACACTTCTTAGGTGGATGAGAACCAGTCGGCTCCTGCCTCCCTCAGTGACAATGGCAATCTTCATACATGTCAGAAGTCACAGCTGGCTGAAACTCTTCAAGCACAAGTGAATGCTACAGAGAGAGAACCACATGGAGATGCTATCATCATAGATGGCTCAGCACTGATCAATGCCCTGTCTCCACGACCTCAAAGACTTTTGATGCCTATGCCAGAGAAGACATCCTGCCCAAAGTGGAATTCTATGGTGCCAAATACAATAGGGTGGATGTAGTGTTTGATGTGTACAAAAAGTCAAGTCTGAAGTCTGAAGCCAGGTCGAAACGAGGACAGGGGATCAGGAGAAGAGTTACAGGAACCAGTAAGACTCCCCAAAACTGGAGAAGCTTTCTGCGAGATGACAAAAACAAGACAGAACTATTCCATTTTCTCGCGGAGAAAATGTGTGAAGCACAGACGACAAGCACGGTGGTTGTGACAAAGGGAGAAGATGCCATTAGCAACACAGAGAAGTCCCTAGAAGCTGTGGCTCCATGCCGTCATGAGGAAAGAGACACACGAATATTTGTTCATGATAGGGATGCATCAACGGAAGGTAGCAAGTCCCTCGTCATCAAAGCCAATGACACTGACGTGGTCGTCATAGCAGTATCTGTACTGCCATCACTACAGGAGCTTGGTCTTGATAACATGTGGATTGCCTTTGGCCAAGGAGCCAGTCATGATTCCAGTTCATGATGTAGTTTCTGCGATAGGGCCAAAGAAAGCTAGTGGGATCCTATACTTTCATGCTTTCACTGGCTATGACGTTGTGTCTGGCTTCCGTGGGAAAGGAAAGAAATCTGCATGGCAGACATGGAATGTCTGTAATGAAGTTTCAGAAACATTCACCAAACTCAGCCAATGTCCAACAACAGTAGCTGATGTTGACCTGCAGAAGCTGGAAAGATTTGTTGTCCACGTGTACGACAGATCTAGTGCAGCCACTGGTGTAGATGAGGCAAGACTAAATCTCTTTTCCCGCAAGCAGAGACCATATGTCTCCATTCCACCAACCCAGGCAGCCCTCAAGAAATATGCAAAGCGAGCTGACTACCAGGCTGGTATCATCAGGGGCCAGGCAACAATCTCCAGTCCAGAAACCAGCAGTCCTGTCAACTGAGGATGGACGCAGAAGGGAGAGGCATGGCAGATACGTTGGACGACTCTTCCCCCGATTGCGACATGCTGTCACGAGCTGACCAAATGCTCCTGTAAGAGAGACTGCAACCAGAGATGCAAATGCTTTCGCTCTGGACTTTCCTGCACAGCACTGTGTAGCTGCATATGTGAACAGCAGTAAATGCACAAATATGTACTGTCAGGAGAAGTCACAGGAACCAGTGCTAATAGTGAGTACTTTTTTTTTTACTAAGTTCTTTTTTGTTATATTTTTTTTACTAAAAGTGAATAAAATGTGGATACAAATGTTACAATGGACTTAAAACTATAAAAAAATCATCTGAGCATGCTTTAACGTATACATATCGACACCAAGATCACTCTGATTGACCAACTAAATCAATTTCTATAAGAAAAATAAACATTTGAAGGTCAATATGGCGGCCATCTTGAAAACTAACCGCCATCTTGGATTTTCAAATGGCCAGTCAGGCAGACTTGACTAGTAACCATTAGAGAATTACCATGCCAAATTTGGTGCTTGTATCACCATTTGCATGATTCTCTTGAAAAATTGCATTTAGCTGCCCGACTATGTAAGATTATGTTGGTGGTGAGGCTGTGGTGGTGGTGTGGTGATGCTGATGGTGAGGCTGTGGTGATGGTGAGGCTGTGGTGATGGTAGTGGTGAGGCTGTGGTGATGGTGGTGGTGAGGCTGTGGGGTTGGTGGTGGTGAGGCTGTGGTGATAGTGGTGGTGATGGTAGAGGTGAGGCCGTGGTGATGGTGGTGGTGAGGTTCTGGTAGTGGTGGTGGTGAGGCTGTGGTGATACTGATGGTGATGGAGGAGGGGAGGCCGTGGTGATGGTGATGGTGGTGAGGTTCTGGTGGTGGTGTTGGTGAGGCCGTGGGGATGGTGGTGTAAGACAATGTTGTACGTGGTGTTGAGGCTGTGGTGGTGGTGATGGTGGTTATGGTGGAGGTGAGGTCGTGGTGATGGTGATGTAAGACAATGTTGGTCATGGTGGTGAAGCTGTTGTTTTGGTGGTGATGGTGAGGCTGTGGTGATGGTGGTGTAAGACAATGTTGGTCGTGGTGGTGAGGTTGTGGTGATGGTGATGGTGATGCTGGTGGTGATGGTGGAGGTGAGGTCGTGGTGATGGTGGTGGTGAGATTCTGGTGGTGGTGGTGAGGCTGTGGTGATGGAGGTGGTGACGCTGTGGTGATATTGGTAGTGAGGCTGCGGTATTGGTAGTCAGGCTGTGGTGATGGTGTGTGGTGAGGCTGTGGTGATATTGTTAGTCAGGCTGTGGTGATGGTGGTGGTCAGGCTGTGGTGATACTGGTGGTGATGGTAGTGTAAAACTATGGTGGCGGTGGTGGTGAGCTTGTGGTGATGGTGGTAGTGATGCTGTGTTGATTCTGGTGGTGGTGAGACTGTGAGTGATGATGCTGGTGAGGCTGTTGTGATACTGGGGATGATGGTGGTGGTGATGCTGTGGTGATGATGGTGTGAGGCTGTGATGATACTGGTGGTGATGCTGTGGTGATGGTGGCGGTGACGCTTTGGTGATGGTGGTGGTAAGCCTGTGGTGATGATGATGATGGTGAGGCTGTGGTGATGGTGGTTGAGAGGGTGGGGGTGATGGTGGTTGTCGCGATCCCACTACCCTTTATACCTGGGGAGTGAAACCTACCCCAAGTTATTAACAAATAAAGGAACAAATAGGGAACACGGCAAAAATTATCCCCACCAAAAACCTACTCAACTAAATGTACTTGAATAAGTAAGAACAGTTGAAATAAGTGAATCACAAAAGGGAAGATAATTAATTAATTCAATTTATGTTCTAAAGGGAGTAATGACTAGCAAACAAGAATTTAAAAGAATAAGTAATTGTATAATTAAATAAGAGTGATGCCGGAAGGGCGAAAATATACCGTAAGGAGTTAGACCAAACGAATATTACTTTACATAAATATATTACACAAACATACGGTATATATAAACAGCAATCACTACAAAATGATTATTTCCTACCATACAGGAGATTCCTTACCACCAGGATCCCTTCCTAGGCCTAACTAAACGTGTCACTAATACCTGATACCCCTAGGGCATTGCAGAAGACTGGACAAGGCACTAGACAAGGGTCAAGGCTAGAGAACGAATGGACACGTCTACCCTATGCCACGGTTTTTCTCTGCTGGGGAGGCGTGGGCACGCCGAGGAGCGCATCTCATATCACGTAATCCAGGAAATTTGCTGGATATTTTATATAATTAATTAATACTACTCTTGATTTGACTTAACAGAGTAAGACAATGATGCATATTAATAACATACATAAATATACAATTAACCTAAGTAACTAAGAACAATAATAATATAATAAGTACAATTAACAAGTAATAGCTTGTATGAAATGTAGGCGTGAACATATGCCTCACGCTATGCCAGTTCCCGAGCGCTCAGGCACGTGACAGTGGTGATGAGGCAGTGGTGATGGTGGTGATGAGGATGTTGTGATGATGTGGTGGGGGCTGTGATGATTGTGGTGGTGAGGCTGTAGTGAAGGTGGTGGTGGGGGTGTGGTGATAATGGTGGTGAGGCTGTGGTGATGGTGGTTGAGAGGCTGTGGTGATGGTGGTGGTGAGGGAGTGGTGATGATGGTGGTGAGACTGTGGTGATGGTGGTGGTGAGGCTATGGTGATGATGGTGGTGAGGCTGTGGTGATGATGGTGATGAGGATGTGGTGATGATATGGTCAGGCTGTGGTGATGGTGGTGGTGAGGGTGTGGTGATGATGGAGGTGAGGCTGTGGTGATGATGTGGTGAGGCTCTAGTGATGGTGGTGGTGAGGGTGTGGTGATGATGGTGGTGAGGCTGTGATGATGATGTGGTGTGGCTCTAGTGATGGTGGTGGTGAGGGTGTGGTGATGATGGTGGTGAGGCTGTGGTGATGATGGTGATGAGGATGTGGTGATGATGTGGTGAGGCTCTAATGATGGTGGTGGTGAGGGTGTGGTGATGATGGTCGTGAGGCTGTAGTGATGATGGTAATGAGGATGTGGTGATGATGTGGTGAGGCTGTGGTGATGGTGGTGGTGAGGCTGTGGTGATGGTGATCATGAGGATATGGTGATGATGTGGTAGGGCTGTGATGATGGTGGTTGAGAGGCTGGGGTGATGGTGGTGGTTGTGAGGCTGTGGTGATGGTGGTGGTGAGGCTGTGGTGATGGTGGTTGAGAGGCTGGGGTGATGGTGGTGATGAGGATGTGGTGAGGCTATGGTGATGGTGGTGGTGAGGCTGTGGTGATGGTGGTTCAGAGGCTGGGGTGATGGTAGTGATGAGGATGTGGTGAGGCTATGGTGATTGTGGTTTTGAGGCAGTGGTGAGGGTGTGGTGATGATGGAGGTGAGGCTGTGGTGGTGAGGCTGTTGTGATGGTGGTGGTTGTGAGGCTGTGGTGATGGTGGTTGAGAGGCTGGGGTGATGGAGGTGATGAGGCTGTGGTGATGTTCGTGGTGTTTCGGTTGTGATGAGAGTAGTGGTGAAGCTGTGGTGATAGTAGGTGGTGAGGCTGTTGTGATGATGGTGGTGAGGCTGTGGTGATGATAGTGGTGAGTTTGAGGTGATGGTGGTGGTTGTGAGGCTGGGGTGATGGTGGTAGTGAGGCTGTGGTGGTGAGACTGTGGTGATGATGGTTGTGAAGCTATGGTGATGATGGTGAAGCTGTGGTGATGATGGTGGTGAAGCTGTGGTGATGGTAGTTGAGAGGCTGGGGTGATTGTAGTGGTGAGGCTGTGGTGGTGAGACTGTGGTTATGGTGGTGGTGAAGCTATGGTGATGATGGTGGTGAGGGTGTGGTGGTGGTGGTAGTGAGGCTGCGGTGGTGAGACTGTGGTGATGGTGGTGGTGAAGCTATGGTGATGATGGTGGTGAGGCTCTAGTGATGGTGGTTGAGAGGCTGGGGTGATGGTGGTGATGAGGATGTGGTGAGGCTGTGGAGAGGCTGTCGTGATGGTGGAGGGGAGGCTGTGGTGATGTTAGTGGTGTTTACGTTGTGATGATAGTAGTGGTGAGGCTGTGGTGATGGTAGTTGAGAGGCTGTGGTGATGGTGGTGGTGAAGCTATGGTGATGATGGTGAAGCTATGGTGATGGTGGTGGTGAGGCTGTGGTGACGGTAGTTGAGAGGCTGGGGTGAAGGTGGTAGTGAGGCTGTGGTGGTGAGACTGTGGTGATGGTGGTGGTGAGGCTGTGGTGATTTTGGTTGTGGGGCTGTGGTGATGGTGGCTGTGAGGCTGTGGTGGTGACTCTGTGGTGATGGTGGTGGTGAAGCTTTGGTGATGATGGTGAAGCTGTGGTGATGGTGGTGGTGAGGCTGTGGTGATTTTGGTTGTGCGGCTGTGGTGATGGTGGCTGTGAGGCTGTGGTGGTGAGACTGTGGTGATGGTGGTGGTGAAGCTATGGTGATGATGATGAAGCTGTGGTGATGGTGGTGGTGAGGCTGTGGTGATTTTGGTTGTGGGGCTGTGGTGATGGTGGCTGTTAGGCTGTGGTGGTGAGACTGTGGTGATGGTGGTGGTGAAGCTATGGTGATGATGGTGGTGAGGCTCTGGTGATGGTGGTTGAGAGGCTGGGGTGATGGTGGTGATGAGGATGTGGTGAGGCTGTGGAGAGGCTGTGATGATGGTGGTGGTGAGGCTGTGGTGATGTTAGTGGTGTTTCCGTTGTGATGATAGTAGTGGTGAGGCTGTGGTGATTGTGGTGGTGAAGCTATGGTGATGGTAGTTGAGAGGCTCGGGTGATGGTGGTGGTGAGGCTGTGGTGGTGAGACTGTGGTGACAGTGGTGGTGAAGCTATGGTGATGTTGTTGGTGAGGCTGTGGTGATGGTAGTTGAGAGGCTGGGGTGATGGTGGTGGTGAAGCTATGGTGATTATGGTGGTGAGGGTGTGCTGATGGTGGTGGTGAAGCTATGGTGATGACGTTGGTGAGGGTGGGCTGATGGTGGTGGTGAGGCTGTGGTGATGGTGGTTGTGAGGCTGTGGTGATGGTAGTTGAGAGGCTGGGGTGATGGTGGTGGTGAGGCTGTGGTGATGGTGGTGGTGAGGCTGTAGTGATGGTGGTAGTGAGGCTGTGGTGATGGTGGTGGTGAGGCTGCAGTGATGGCAGTGGTGAGGCTGTGGTGATGGTGGTGGTGAGGCTGTGGTGATGGTGAGGTTTGTGATGATGGTAGTGGTGAGGCTGTGATGGTGGTAGTTGTGAGGCTGAGGTGATGGTGGCTGTGAGGCTGTTGTGATGGTGGTGGTGAGGCTGTGGTGATGGTGAGGTTTGTGATGATGGTAGTGGTGAGGCTGTGATGGTGGTAGTTGTGAGGCTGAGGTGATGGTGGCTGTGAGGCTGTGGTGATGGTGGTGGTAAGGCTGTGGTGATGGTGGTGGTAAGGCTGTGATGGTCGTAGTTGTGTGGCTGTGATGATGTTGGTGTTGAGGCTGTGGTGATGGTGGTGGTGAGGCTGTGGTGATGGTGGTAAGGGTGTGGTGATGGTGGTGGTAAGGCTGTGGTGATGGTGAGGTTTGTGATGATGGTAGTGGTCAGGCTGTGGTGGTGGTGAGGCTGTGGTAATGGTGAGGTTTGTGATGATGGTAGTGGTGAGGCTGAGGTGATGGTGGCTGTGAGGCTGTGATGATGTTGGTGTTGAGGCTGTGGTGATGGTAGTGGTGAGGCTGTGGTCATGGTGGTGGTGAGGCTGTGGTGATGGTGAGGTTTGTGATGATGGTAGTGGTGAGGCTGAGGTGATGGTGGCTGTGAGGCTGTGATGGTGGTGATGAGGCTGTGGTGATGGTGAGGTTTGTGATGATGGTAGTGGTGAGGCTGAGGTGATGGTGGCTGTGAGGCTGTGATGATGTTGGTGTTGAGGCTGTGGTGATGGTAGTGGTGAGGCTGTGGTCATAGTGGTGGTGAGGCTGTGGTGATGGTGAGGTTTGTGATGATGGTAGTGGTGAGGCTGTGGTGGTGGTGGTGGTGACGCTATGGTGATGGTGAGGTTTGTGATGATGGTAGTGGTGAGGCTGAGGTGATGGTGGCTGTGAGGCTGTGATGGTGGTGTTGAGGCTGTGGTGATGGTGAGGTTTGTGATGATGGTAGTGGTGAGGCTGTGGTGGTGGTGGTTGTGAGGCTGTGATGATGTTGGTGTTGAGGCTGTGGTGATGGTGGTGGTGAGGCTTTGGTGAGGGTGGTGGTGAGGCTGTGGTGGTGGTGGTTGTGAGGCTGTGATGATGTTGGTGTTGAGGCTATGGTGGTGGTGGTGATGGTGAGGTTTGTGATGATGGTAGTGGTGAGGCTGTGATGGTGGTGGTGTGGTTGTGATAATGTTGGTGTTGTGACTGTGGTGATGGCGAGGTTTGTGATGATGATAGTGGTGAGGCTGTGATGGTGGTGGTTGAGAAGCTGTGATGATGCTTGTGTTGAGGCTGTGGTGATGATAGTGGTGATGATGGTGAGGTTTGTGATGATGGTAGTGGTGAGGCTGTGATGGTGGTGGTGAAGTTGTGATGATGTTGGTTTTGAGGCTTTTGTGATGGTGGTGGTGGTGATGGTGACGTTTGTGATGATGGTAGTGGTGAGGCTGTGGTGGTGGTGGTTGTGAGGCTGTGATGATGTTGGTGTTAAGGCTGTGGTAATGGTGGTAATGAGGTTGTGATGATGATGATGGTGACGCTGTGATGGTGGTTGTTGCACCGTAGAGTTGGTCAACAGGATAGACTATGATAGCCACGAGGACGGGCAGGCTGTTGCTCGTTTTCCATTTTTCCGTTTCGGTAAAATATATATTGTTAGTTTATATTGTATCGTGTGTATATATATATATATATATATATATATATATATATATATATATATATATATATATATATATATAAAGAAAGGTTCCTGTTATTTGATTAATTATATTTTTGGGTTTATCTTTGTGTTTTTTGTACCGTTGTAATGATTGTGGATTAATGAGATTAAATTGAAAAATCTCTCAGTCAGTAACGATCATCAGGGGAGCTCTTGGGAAACATGATTTGTCCGTGACACGTCTTTGTGCGGTAACTTTACTCTGAGTGAGCAATTATAACCAAGTTTATTGCAGACATAATTAAGTCCTTGGAATAATTTACGTTTTAGCGTCATTCCGACCTTGTTTAATAGATGAGTCCTTTGAATACCGGAGAAATACTATGTTCGTGGTTTATGCTGGGTATTGTGCCGCTAGTGTACAGAGTCTACCCATGTTTGAAAATTATAGTAGACTTAAACCCTGGTAATATACTGGGTGCATTAGAAAGTTTTAATACAATCAGCCTAACCTAGCGTCAGAGGATCCAGGAACTGAGCAATTATTGGAATTTTATTCAGTGACAATTTGTATGATGTGATATTGGCTTCTAGCATTATGTTCTTCCACCGCTAGTGCCTGCACTTCGGCACCTCAACTACCCTAAGAGATTGGAGCGCCTGAACTTGCCTAGCTTATATCACAGGCGGGCAAGGGGCGACCTAATTGAGGTATATAAGCATCTCAAGGGACACTTCCTTGTACTATAACCTTCTTGCACCCTCAGAGCTAATGCTCTCTTCTCTCCGTATCACCAACCAACCAACTCAGTCGAGTGTCCTTACCTGGAGCTGGCGGACGCTCGCCCTGCAAAGGGGTCACAGCTCAAAGTTGAAGAAGCTGCCAAGTCCAGAAAACTGTGAGGGGTAACTTTTTCGGAGTGAGAGTTGTGAACTCTTGGAACAATCTGCCAGAGAGTGTTGTGTCGGCACCGAGTGTGAGCTTTTTCAAGACCAGACATGACCAACACTGCAGCAGGTTCAGATACATTCAGGAGCCGGTGCATGCCCAGTACTTGCCAACAGTGCGTAACAGAGACGTGACCGATCGCCCAAGCGCCTAACGAGCCGATGAGTGGTGAAGAGGATAAAAGTAAATAAAAGTATAAAATTCTTGTTGTGAGGGACTCTCGAATAAGTGCAAGCCCACCCACTCACCCACACGCTGTACCAACCCCCCTCCCCCCACAAGGCCCACAAGTTCCCCCTACCCCTGGAGAGAGAAGCAGTAGCGAAGTCATTTGATAAAGTCTGGCACGACGGTCTAAAATATAAGATCCTTCATCTTGGACTTCCCACCAACATTGAAAAGATGCTTTGAAACTTCTTGACGGCAGAAATGCCAGACTGAAGGTAGGACAACACACAGGAGAGACCTTCCCACTCATGAGTGGAGTCCCTCAGGGGAGCGTCCTCTCCCCCACCCTATATATTATCTACACAAGTGACGCCCCGCCTCCCACTAGAATAGGTAACGAAGATATTATGTATGCAGATGACATCACTCAAATAACAACACATCAAGGAAAATCGCGAGCGCTAGAGGCCGAAAACACCAGGCGGGAATTAGAAAGGGTAAATAACTACGAAAAAATAATGGAAAATCCAAACCAGTCTCCCGAAATTCACAGTGATACCCTTATGGAGAAGGAAAACCCATCCATTAGTAACCAATAATGCCCAGATAGAATAAAAAAGCAGAGGGACCCTCCTGGGCCTGCATATATCCACGACAGGTTACTCCCATCATGTCCACAGCAGGAAGGAAAAATCAAGAAGAGAGCTGAGAAAACTATACCGCTTTAAAGCGCTTCCTGAGAAAATAAAACTCCGCCTGGTGACATCATTTATCACACCGATAGTACACAGCAATACCTCTTCATACTATGAGCACCACTCAAATATTAAAATTACAGGTGATTCAAAATGAAGCCCTAAGATTCGTCACAGGCGAAAGATACCCCTTCACCAGAACCACAGCCGAGATACATAGAGACCTGAGAATGAAACCCATCAACCAGCAGCTGCACACCCTGGCCAGTAGAATCTGGCAAAAGATAGAACGATCAGAGCAAGCACTCCTTCAAAGACTCCTACCAGATAACGACAACTACCATACATGGTTCCCAAAAAGTTAC
The DNA here is from genome assembly GCA_958450375.1 of Homarus gammarus. Taxonomy (NCBI): domain Eukaryota; kingdom Metazoa; phylum Arthropoda; class Malacostraca; order Decapoda; family Nephropidae; genus Homarus; species Homarus gammarus. The sequence goes on along the minus strand of CAUDMG010004029.1, from coordinate 1,365,952 downwards.
CACATTTCAAAAGGTCCATTACCACCCCCGATCTACACGGCCAGGCAATAGACAACCTCCCTAGACCAGCAGCCGCCAGTAGGGTCGGCGGAATATGAAATAAGGCCCTTAAAACACCCATGTATGGGATAGGGTAGGATGTCTAGTGCCTGTACCGACAGACAATAACTAACCCATGACACAACCCTAACACACTATTAGCTTAGCTGGGCGGTCAGCCCGCCCTCTCTTACCCCCTCATAAACTTCTTCAATTTCCGAACTATAACTTCCTTCCCCCACCTCTAATCTTCTTTCACCCCCTCTCTCTACAAAAAAAAAAAAAAAAAAAAAAAAAAAGCCCACCGGTCAACTCAACTCGGTTACTACATGTCTACCCTCTGCGGTGGGAAACAACAACCCACCTAACCAAGTGACTGAGAATCACCCTCACCAGCACCAGTCATTCTTTGACCTTCCCTTTTCACACCTCAGTTACCCTGAGTTTTTGCTGTTCCTTAATCAGTACTAATATTCCCACACTGGTGATGCTAGTGTAGTTCCCTTAGATGTACTGGACCGTATGTGTCGACACAATACTCCCTCATATTGACCCCGATGCCTTTCTACAAAACTCACTGGGTTACACCAACCCCAACTGTAACTATTACTTTCCTGACTCTCTTGAGTTTAGCTCTAGTCTTCTACTTCCTCATTCCTTCTACTTGATTAGCCATAACATCAGCAGTATTCCCCTTCACTTAGATACCTTTGTAGATCATTGTATAACCTCTATTGCCCATAAATTTGATGTACTTGGGTTCTGTGAGACCAAACTCACTAACGATTTTGACCATTTGTATAACATTCCTAATTATACCAGACGTCACGACACAGTGGTGGCGCCGCACTATACGTTGGTATTAAGAATAACACTTCTGTAAGAGGTGATTTAAAGGTTCAGGAGGAGTTCATGGAGAGTGTTTTCACTGAATTACGTAACGACACACGAAATATCCTGGTAGGAGTAATCTTCAGAAGACCCCACACTAATGTAAGGAACTTTCTTGATGAATTATTGGAGCTTATCTCTATCATAAGTTCAGAGAGGAAACTTTGCTACGTTACAGGAGATTTCAACCTTGATCTACTAAAATCCGAGATGGACACCTCAGTAATAGACCTTCTTGTTACCTGTCATTCTAAACTCTTCTTCAACACTTTAACCAAACCCACCAGAGTAACTACCACCTCTGCCACTGTGATAGATCATATTTGGACAAACAACACTCCTAACAATCTTGCAAGTGGAATTATTATAACAATATCTCAGATCACTTCCTAGTTTTTGCCATGTATAAAACAGCCACAAGATCTGAAAGGTCACAATAAAATACAGAGACTACTGCGCCGACAACATGTTCCTGTTTGAAAAGCACGTAATGAATGCTAAGTGGGATCTTGTATGTGCCTGGAGTATCATCAATTCTATTCAGAACAGGAACACTCAACCTACGGCCTCCCACTCAGCTTTTATGATAAATGATTCAGTTGTAACAGAACCTTCCCTCATTACCAACCACGTCAATGATTATTTTATCGATGTTCGCAAAAATCTTGCAGAGAGCATCCCTAATCACCAGGAGGAATTTAGAGCATACCTGCTAAACAGACAGTAAAATGAGCTGTTCTTATCCCCAGTCACGGCAGATGAATTATTGACCATCATAAAAATTTCCAAAGACGCAGCAGCAAGCGACGACAATATACCAATGAGCATCATTAAGAAAGTTGCCTACTTATTACGACCTGTTCTCTTACACATTGTAATTCCTCTTTCCTTATAAATTGCTAAAGTTCACCCAGCATATAAAAATTCTGGGGATATAGGTATGTTCAAGAATTACCGCCCCATATCAGTCCTCTGAGCCTTAAGTAAGATACAGGAGAAGCTAGCATGTAGTACACTAAATTCCCTTTGCAGTGTCAATAACATCCTTACAGATTTTCAGTTTGCATTTACAACTAGAAGGTCAACTAAGAGTGCTCTGCTATCGTTTACTAATGACAGCTTGATCTCCTTTGATGACAGTCGCAATATTCCTGGACCTCTCTAAAGCCTTTGATACTGTCGACCATACCATCCTCCTGTTTAAGCTTGAACATTGGCGTTCGGGGCCTCTCAATTGGTTTCCCTCGTATCTGTCTAACAGGAAACAGTATGTCTGCTATAATTATCATCAATCTGACTCCTCACTAATTTCATATGGCGTCTCTCAAGGCTCCATTCTCGGTCCTGTACTGGTCAAGTTGCATATAAACGATATAGTCCACTCCAGCACACTCGTCAAATACAACTTATTTGCAGACGATAGTTATCCCTATGCCAGCAACTCAGATCTGCATGGCTCAGCCATGTTAATATTCTTATTATTATCCAATCTGTATCTCTATTTTTCTGGCTAAATAAGCTGTGTCACTATTGAAGGTTCCAAGAGTTCCCTGAAGAATGCAGTGATGGGTAGGGAAACACCGGGTAACACTGAAGTCCATTTATTTATGGATAAGAGAAATACAAGTGGTGACTAGCGTGTGCCATGCACGGCTCACACAGTCAGACTGAGACTGCCTTGCCATATGGCAGCCTCGGGGCAATGTTGCCACATAACACGTGTAGTGTTGCCACATAATTATATACATAGATGCTACTCGGCACAGTAGCTTATATACAAGTTTGCTACTCGGCACAGTAGCATAGATACATAACCTACATCTCCCTCCCCCCCTCACGCTCATAGTCTTTGTCTTGAGCGAACTTCTTAATCCTAAGTCGCTCCGAGCGTCGAGGTGCACTGTGGGGCGGATCCTCGTGAGGTGTAGGGGACTCGTCCTCGGGCAGGGGGCCAGCAGTAGGGGGTGGGACTGGCCGGTGGAAGCGGCGGTTCCTTCACCAGACACGGCCGCTCGGCATCCTGACCTTGTAGTCCAGCGACCAGCCGACGCCCATCACTATGCCTACCTTGTCCCAACGTGTCGTCATCGGGTCCTGGACGCAGACAAGGGCACCATTCTCCAGTGGCTGAAGAGGGTGGGCACGGTCGTCATACCGAGCCTTGGCGTCCTGGGCACGTGAAGCGGCGCGGCGGTCGCAACTCTCGGCTCTGGTCTGCCACTCCTTCGCAAAGGCCTTGGCGTGTGCAGGAACGCAAGAGCGGAGAGGGTGACCATACAGGATCTGGGCAGGGGAGCGCCCTGTGTGGGTGGGAGTATTACGTAACTCCCGGAGTCCTTTGTCAAACGCCTCACAGTCTATGTTGCCTGAAGGGGCCACCTTGAGGATGAGGTGCTTGACTGTCCTGACCGCAGCCTCAGCATGGCCGTTTGACTGTGGGTAGTGGGGTGTTGACACGATGTGGCGGACTCCCCAACGCTCCAGGAATCCTGTGAAGTCCCGGCTGGTGAACTGTGGCCCACCGTCCGTCCGCAGACGTACAGGGACGCCCAGGTCACGAAAGAGGTGCCGGAAGTGGCGAATGGTGGCTGCGGACGTCGTGTCCGAGACACAGATTACCACCACAGGCCAGCCAGAGAGTCGGTCGGCGACAACTAGGAAATGTTTTCCAGCTGTGCTGAAGAAATCAGCCGACACGGACTCGAAGGGCCTGGTGGGTTCGTTGTCGCACAAGAGGGGCTCCTGCTGTTGACTGGGCTGCATAATCTGGCACGGCTAACAGGCACGGACCGTATTGACGATATCCGCGTCAATGCCGGGCCAGTACACAGCCTGCCTTGCGCGGCGCTTGGTGGCCTCTGCTCCACGATGGCTGTCGTGTAAGTGGGCCAGAACGCGACGACGGAGAGCTGCAGGGACGACCACATGGGCACCGTACAGGATGAGGTCCCCATCTGCGTAGAGGTCCTCACGTATCTTCCAATACGGGCGTAGGGCGTTGTGGAGGTCAAAACGGTCGCGAGGGAACCCAGTCCTCACACTCTCCAAGAGTCCGTAGTTCCTCAAGGGCCAGATCGCTTTCGGGTGGCGACACTGAGGCCTGGGTGCTGGCGAGGGACTGTACGGCCTGCAAAGTAACGATGTTGCTGAAGGAGAAACCGGCCTCCATGCTGAGCATCTCGTCTTCAGGTGTAGGGCGGCTGACTGGGGAGCGGGAGAGGGCATCCGGGATGCACAACTCCTTACCTGCACGCTAAGCCGCGGTGAAGACGAAGGCCAAAATCTTCTCCTTCAGGCGCTGGAGGCGGGGATTCTCGATGGCGTCCAGCGAATAGTGATTAAGACTGGGGACCAAAGGCCTGTGGTCTGTGATGAGGTCGAAGTGCTGTAGGCCAATCAAGTAAAATTTGCACTTCGATAAGGTCCATACCACTGCCAGCAGCTCCAGCTCGATGGTAGCGTAGCGAGACACAGCACCGGTGAGGAAGCGAGAGCCACACTGTACGAGCCGGTACTTTCCTCCACCGTGATCTTGGAGAAGGGCGTAACCAACCCCGTACAGGTGCGAGGCGTCTGTCTGGAGGACGGTGGGGAGCGCTGGGTTGAAAGTAGCGAGGATAGGTGGACTTGACAGGGCCTTCTTCACCTTAAGAAAGGCGAGGTCGTTGTATGTATATTATGTATGCTGGATTATATATCATGTATGTATATTACGTATGTGCTCCATTTATGTATTATTTATTCAGCCTAGCTAGCAGCGTGTGGCAATGTTATTACCATATCCCACACGCTTAATTAATGTGCCTGGCGACGTATGGAAGCTGCTAATGTATCACTTGCCATACGTCGCCTATAGCAGTTGACAAGGAGCCTAGCCAGGGAGACCGCTGCTCTCCTCTGTGTACATACTCTTATCCAGTAAACCGAACCTACAAAACTATACAGGTGTTTGTGTTCTCTCCTGTATATAGAACTTATTATTCAGAACCTAACAAGGCGCAGTGATCCGATCTTACTGGATAATTACGAGTGGTAGCGCAAACTTTGTGGAAAGCCGGCTATGGCCTCTATGGACTCTCGCTTGGGTCAACTCCCGCGCCATCTCTCCTCGAAGAATTTCAGCAACTTTGAGCAGTGTCAGTGACAGTGATTTTCTGTGAAGTGTTTAGTGCATTGTGTGTTCGTGCCATTCATGTGTGACCTTGTTCTAAAGGATTCCCAAGGTATACGGCACGTTCTGGGCATTTGTAAGGAGTAAAGTTCAGTGCACCCGTCTCTGACCGCGTCCTGAGGGTAACTAGACTGACTGGGAGTCGCCGCGCCTCTCCCTCCACCCCCCCTCACAGCTGGGGCGAGACGCTTTGCCGGCCCGGGACACACACTCACACACATACACGTACTAACACTCGCTGACCGCGCGGCTTCCTTATATATATTTTATATATACAACCTACTTATCTGTGTATTTAATTAATTTTTTGTCTGAAATCTTGTTGATACGACGGGCTGACCGGTCAACACTGATTTAAGATATAGTACACAGAGGAAGTAGTTATGTCTCACGCCTTACGTAGCCGTGGACCCAGCGTCTGGATGACCCAGGCGGGTGATAGCCCCGCAGAGATGGATGACCAGGCTTGCCACGACGCTCCAGCCCCCACATCGCGCAGTCCCTCACCTCAATATTCAGCGTTGTCTCCAGAGATAATTGCTTTACTGAAGTTTATGAGAGATGAGAAACGCGAGGATGAAGCCCACAGACGTTTTGCGGATGAGCACAGAAGGCAAGCAGAGGCAGAACGAGACAACCAACGGAGATTGGAAGACAGTGAACGGTTTGAAGCCTTGATATCTCGCCTCACTGTTAACCAAGCCCCTGGCTCTAACACTGCCTCGGTACTGACTGGTTCAGATACCTCATCCATGCTTCCTTCACACCCCCCAGCCCCACCTAAAGCAGCAGCTCAAACACCGCCCATCTTGAAGCCTGATGTGAATTTCCAGACTTTTCGTGAATGGCGGCGATGGTGGACTGATTACTCTACAATGGTGGATCTCCAGAGTTTGTCACAGCCTAAACAACTCATCCAACTGCGTATGTGCCTGTCCTTGGAAATTCAGCGTGTCTTGGAACATACGTTGCAGGTACCCCCAACCTCTTTGCTGTCTGTAGAGGAGGTACTGGACGTTCTACAACGGCACATCAAAGGACAGCAGAATGAAGCTCTGCGCAGGAGGGAATTGCTTAGCTGCAGACAGATGGAGGGTGAGTCTTTTGATGCCTTTTACGTGCGTCTTAAGAGAGCCTCGGAAGAGGTAGATATATGTCCAGGCCACCACCAGCAGTGCGAGGAGACCCAGTTGAGGCAGGTGATCCTGATGGGTGTTAAGGACGAGGAACTTGTCCAACGCCTCACCTCCCTCGACTCTTCCTCTTCTCTTAAGGATGTGTTGACGATATGTCGCTCCTATGAGGCTGCCAGGTGTGCCACCTCTGCCATCCGTGCTCCCCCTACAGCTGCACGCGCTGTGTCCCGGTACAAGAAGGACAAGAAGTCTGTTCCTACGCCTTCGCCCACCACGTCCACGCCTGGTTTATTTTGCAACAACTGCGGTAAGCAGCACGGAACACAGGTGTGTCCAGCTGCTGAGTCTACCTGCAACAGTTGTGACCGTAAGGGCCACTGGTCACTCACAGTACGGTGCCCAGCCAAACGCGTCCAGTGCAATGTGTGTGGTCGTCTGGGCCACTATGACAAGTGTTGCCCTTCCAACATACCCAAGGGACCGCGTCGGCGGAAGCTTCAGCCCCCCTCCACCAGAGAGGGCCGCCCACAGTCTTCCAATCAGAGATACGACGACTCTTGACAACGCTCGAACCACATTAGGAATGTGTGCTCCCCCCCGCGTCCCAGGACCAAAGTCCCCCAGTACATCAGTGTCATTGTGACCTACCGCAGTGCTTCATCCCGTCTTCAGATGTTGCCCGACACCGGCGCTGATGCTACAGTCATCGGTCCCCAGCATTTGCAATGCTTGGGGCTCTCTCCAAGTGATCTAGGACCGCCCCCCAAGGATCTCCGCTTTATGGCAGATGGTTCACAGATGACCCCGGCCCTGGGTTCACTCCAAGCACAAGTCACCTTTGGCAACAGGTCGTGTCAAGCCTGGATTGATGTGCATAATGGTGTCCAGACTCCTTTGCTGTCCTACAGACATTGTCAGGAGTTGGCCATCATCTCCCAGGACTTCCCCAAACCTATTCTTGAGGTAAAACACGCCAACAGGGTGCAAAAAGGGAGCAGCAACGACCCTGCTACCGCCCTCCCCCTGCCTCTTGCCAGTGACACTTCTCCTTCGGATGCTCGGAAGTACTTCCTGAAGGAATTCAGCGACGTTCTGGTGACCAAGTCCGCTCTGGAATCCAAGCCTCTCAAGAAGATGGCAGGCCCCCCCATGAGGATCCACCTGAGGGACGACGCGAAGCCATTCGCTATTTACACCCCTCGACTGGTTCCCCTGGCCTTCCGCGAGGCGGTCAAAAACGAGCTGGACTCCATGGTCGCCCAAGAAATTATAGTACCAACCGGCGATGACCCGTCTCCATGGTGTCACCCGATGGTTGTCGTCGCAAAACCTAAAGGTGGTGTTCGGATCACCACTGACCTTTCCAAGCTCAACAACCAGGTGTCTCGTCCTGCGCACCCTTCTCCCACGCCCTTTGCAGCCATACGCAGCGTGAACCCGAAGGCGCGCTTCTTCACGACAATGGACGCCCTGTGTGGATACTGGCAGATAGAGCTTGCCGAAGAAGACCGACCACTCACAACTTTCATCACCCCGCATGGACGTTACAGTTACTGCCGTGGCCCCATGGGATTCGCCGCTACAGGAGACGCTTTCTGTCTTCGAGGTGATATGGCTCTACAAGGTCTGGCAAACTGCGTGAAAGTGGTCGACGACATACTCGTGTACGACGAGGATTATATGGATCACCTCTGCCGTATCTACGAGGTACTCAACAGGTGCCGGAAGCACGGCATTACCCTAAATGCCGACAAGTTTGTTCTGGCCAGCTCTTCAGTTGACTTTTGTGGGTACACCCTCTCAGGGAATGGTATCGCAGCTGACCCGGAAAAGGTCCGCGCCATTACGGATTTTCCCACCCCTGCTAACCTGACCGACTTGAGGTCCTTCATCGGTCTCGTCAACCAGTTAGCAGAGTTTTCGTCGGACATCTCCGCAGCTGCTCAACCACTTCGCCCCCTGATGAGCTCCAAGAGGACATTCCTGTGGACCCCCGACCACGACAAGGCCTTCCAGCAAGTGAAACAGGCCCTGTCTCGTCCACCTGTCCTCGCCACGTTTGACCCAGCCTTGCCGACAGTTCTGCAGACAGATGCCTCACGCTTGTATGGCGTGGGATACGCCCTACTGCAGGATCATGGTGGAGGGCAGTTCCGGCTCGTCCAGTGTGGCTCGCGTTTCCTCTCTGACACTGAGACGCGCTACGCCACTATTGAGTTGGAGCTGTTGGCTGCGGTTTGGGCGATGTCCAAGTGCAGGTTTTACCTCATAGGCCTGCAATACTTTCACCTAGTGACCGACCATCGCCCGCTTGTCCCGATCCTCAACCACTACACGCTAGACGCTGTTGAGAACCCTCGCCTCCAGCGTCTGAAAGAGAAGCTCTCGGCGTACATCTTCACTGCAGTGTGGCGTGCTGGTAAGGAGCTCTGCATCCCTGATGCCTTATCTCGCTCTCCTGTCAGCCGCCCTACTCCAGAAGACCATGTACTCGACGCCGACCTCGCTCTTTCCGTCAGGACTGTGGTCACTCTCCATGCCGTCCAATCCCTTCGTTCGGACCTGTCACCAGATGACGACAAGGCAATGGAGGACCTTCGAACAGCGGCCCGAGATGACCCTTCCTATGTCCGACTCGTCGAGTGTGTGAGGAATGGATTTCCTAGCAACCGCTACGAACTTCACAACACCCTGCTCCCGTATTGGAAACTCCGCGATGAACTCTACTGCGGCGGAGACCTTGTTCTGTACGGAGCACGTGTAGTTGTCCCTGCTGCATCACGTCCCCACGCCTTGGCCCGCCTTCACGACAGTCACCGTGGAGCTGAGGCCACCAAACGACGTGCACGACAGACTGTGTTCTGGCCCGGCATCAACTCCGACATCTCCAATGTTGTCCGTGCGTGTGAGCCCTGCCAAGTATTACAACCCAGCCAGCAGCAGGAACCCTTCATGAGTGACGACAACCCCACCCGCCCCTTTGAGTCTGTGTCGGCCGGCTTTTTCTGTGTGTCAGGAAAGTCCTTCCTCGTTATCGTCGACCGTCTCTCTGGTTGGCCGGTTGTCATCAAGTGCGGTAATGACACGACGTCTGCCGCCACCATCAGCAAGTTCCGCCACTACTTCCGTGACGTGGGCGTTCCTGTACGCCTGCGAACCGACGGAGGGCCTCAGTTCACAAGCCGGGACTTTGCTGTGTTCCTTGACCGATGGGGAGTCCGGCATGTGTTGTCATCGCCCCATTACCCGCAGTCCAACGGCCACGCTGAGGCTGCTGTCAAATCCCTGAAGCACCTCATCCTTAAGGTGGCCCCTTCTGGGAACATTGACTGCGAGGCCTTCGACAGGGGTCTTCTTGAACTCCGCAACACACCTAACTACACCGGACGCTCCCCTGCCCAGGTTTTGTATGGACGCCCCCTTCGTTCTTGTGTCCCTGCTCACCCTCAATCCTTCTCCAAGGAGTGGCAGGCCAAGACAGAGGATTGTGATCGCCGAGCCGCCGAACGTGTTCAGGACGTCGTCGCCCGCTACAATGACCACGCCCATTCTCTCCCCAGGTTGAGTGTCGGCACCCAAGTCCGTGTTCAGGACCCGACCTCCCTACGTTGGGACAAAGTAGGCGTAGTCATGGGTCTCGGCAGGTCACGGGACTACCAGGTGCGGTTACCCAGTGGTCGTGTGTGGTGGAGGAACCGCCGTTTTCTCCGACCCGTAACAATGCCTTCTGCTGGCCCCGCCACCAGTGTTGAGTCCCATACCCTTCCCAGTGATGAAGTCCCTCGACGCTCAGAACGGATCCAAAAGAAAAGGTCCGCTCAAGACTTTGCTATGAGCGTATAGGGGGGAGGGAGGTGTATGTATATTATGTATGCTGGATTATATATCATGTATGTATATTACGTATGTGCTCCATTTATGCATTATTTATTCAGCCTAGCTAGCAGCGTGTGGCAATGTTATTACCATATCCCACACGCTTAATTAATGTGCCTGGCGACGTATGGAAGCTGCTAATGTATCACTTGCCATACGTCGCCTATAGCAGTTGACAAGGAGCCTAGCCAGGGAGACCGCTGCTCTCCTCTGTGTACATACTCTTATCCAGTAAACCGAACCTACAAAACTATACAGGTGTTTGTGTTCTCTCCTGTATATAGAACTTATTATTCAGAACCTAACAGTCGTGGTCAGGGGTCCACGTGAAAATCCTCTTGGGGCACATCAGGGGGCGGAGAGGCCCGGCAGCGGCGGAGACGTCAGGAGAAAATTCTGCCAGCTGGTTCACCAGGCCCAAGAAAGACCTGAGATCCGTAAGGTTGGCAGGTTTTGCAAAGTCCGCTATGGCGCGAACTTTCTCCGGGTCCGCAGCAATGCCATCCCTTGAGAGTTGGTAGCCGCAGAAAGACACTGCACGTGCGGCCAAGACGAACTTCTCGGCATTCAGAGTGATGCCGTGCGTCCTACACCTAGTCAGTACCTCGTCGATGCGGCGAAGATGCGTCAGGTAGTCCTCATCGTAGAGGAGGACGTCATCCACTACCTTCACGCAGTTGGTCACGCCTTGAAGTGCCATGTCACCACGGAGACAGAAGGCGTCCCCCGTAGCAGCGAATCCCATAGGGCCACGGCAGTAGCGGAAGCGTCCGTAAGGTGTGATGAAAGTGGTCAGTGGCTGATCATCCATCTTCAGTGGGATCTGCCAGTAACCAGAGAGGGCGTCCAATGTCGAGAAGTGCCGTACCTTCGGGTCCACACTCAGTATAGCTGCAAAAGGTGTGGGTGAAGGGTGGGCGGGATGGGACACCTGGCTGTTAAGCTTAGACAAGTCGGTAGTATTCCGCTCTCCACCGTTAGTCTTAGCCACAGCGACTAGAGGGTGGCACCAAGGGGACGGGTCGTCACCAACGGGTACGATGACACCCTGGGCCACCATGGAATCCAGTTCCTTCTTGACTGAATCCCTGAAAGCGAGAGGGATCAACCAGGGAGTGTGTATGGCAAACGGCTGTGCATCTTCCCGCAGGTGTATCCTCATAGGCGGACCCGCCATAGCCTTCATTGGCGCGGTCCGTAGGGCCTCCTTCGTCACCAGCACATCCGAGTACTCCTTCAGGAAGTAGGCCCTTGCGGCTGAAGGAGACGTCTCGCTGTGAAGAGGAAGCAGCCGTGACTTGGGTGGAGGCGGGGCGGGAGTGGACGTAGGTTCTGGGCCGCTCTGTGCGGCAGCGCCAGGCACGTCGCTCGGTGATTCACGCACCCTGCTGGCGGTGTACCGAGCAGCTGGGATCTGCTCAGGAAAGTCTCTGGGCACCACGCCTAACTCCTTGCAGTGCTCCCACGACAACAAGGGTGTAGCGAGAGTAGGCCGCACGTCGATCCAAACGTGACACGACCTATCGCCGTAGGTGATCTCTGCTTGAAAGGAGCCCACAGCGTCCGGCATCTGGGAACTGTCCGTATTGTAGTACTGCAGCTGCGGTGGTGGTCCCAGGTCGCGTTTGGTGAGGCCCAGTTTCTGGAGGTGCTTCAACCCAATCACCGTAGTATCAGCGCCGGTGTCCGGTATCACCTCGATGTGACCCAACACATCACCGTGTGTGACGGCGACGCGGATGGTAGGGCAAGGGGTAGCCTTGGGGTGTGTGGTCGATTCCACCCTTCTGATGTGACTCAGCTGCTGCTTGCGGCTGCGTGGGCCATCTGAGGGGGGCTGCGTGTGAACCACCCCGAGGGAAGTGCGCTGCTTTCCTCCTTGTATCTGGCTTTTGGGCTTGGGTTGGCGGCAGCACTTGTCGTAGTGTCCATAGCGACCGCAGGCCTGACACCTGCGGCCTCGTGCAGGGCACCTGTCTGTGTTAGACCAGTGACCCTTACGGTCACATCCACGACACAGTGCGTCGGCGGCCGGGCATGTCTTGGGGCCTTGCTGCTTTCCACAGCTGCCACAGGAAGCACTAGGCGGAGGCGTGGAAGAACGTGCGGCAGCCTTCACGTTGTTGCCCTCCTTCTTATATTGTGAGATAGCTCTCACAGCAGGTGGGGTCCATAAGGCAGAGGTGGCGGACTTGGTGGCCTCGTACGACCGACATTCAGTCACTACCACCTGGAGTGTGGAGGAAGCGTCCAGGGGGATGAGTCGCTGCACCAACTCTTCGTGCCTGACACCTCTCAAGATCCCGTGCTTGATCCAGGCTTCCTCACATTCCCGGCTGTGCGCCTTGCAGACGTCAATCTCCTCTGACAAACTCTTCAAGCATACAAAAAAGTCGTCAAAGGATTCGTTCTCCGCCTGCTTGCAGCTGGTGAAGGCGCGGCGACGCAAAGCCTCGTTATTCCGACCTTTAACGTGCTCCTGCAAAAGGTCGAGCACATCTGTCACTGAAGATGTAGAATCGGGAGGCACTTGCAACGTGTGTTCCAAAACTCTCTGGGTCTCCAAGGACAAACACATCCGCAGTTGGATGAGCTGTTTGTTTGGAGGCCTGCTGTCAAGGTCCACCATCGTGGAGTAATCTGTCCAACGCCGCCTCCACTCACGAAAAAGCTGAAACGTGACGTCTGGTGAGAGGGCGGGTGGGGGTTGAACAGATGCCTTGGGAGCTGTTGGAGTAGCAAGAGTGCCTGGAGGACGCTGGTGTGGTGGAGGAGGGAGGGTACTGGCGCCTTGGTGCGCGAAACCTGCAAGTGAGGGAGGGTGGGTTAGCGCCAGGGTCGCCAATAGTGCATCAAAACGCAACTTTTCCTCCTCTCTTCGTGTCTCCTCCCTCTGAAACTCCATCTCTCTACGTCGCTCGTCCCGGTCGTCCATCCACCTCAGAATTGTGGCAATGTCCGTCACTGGAGGTGGAGGATGAGAGTCTGCGACCGGTGGAGGGGAAGGTGGTGGGGAGTCGTGTCTCCCATCTTGACATTGTCCCTTCTTACCGCCCATCTTAGTGTGTGCATGGACTGCACTGTTTAGTATATAAAGTGGCGCCTCAACAGCTCGAACCACATGTATATGACATAAACAGCGCAGAAATAACGCATAGAGTCCACTGTTCTGTCCGTGAGTGAGTGCGTGCATGCGTGTGTGTGTGTCTGAGAGAGCACGTCGTGGTGGCCTTAATGCCGGTGGCTAGAGCCGCCGCGGGGGAGAGACCGTCAGTGTCTCCCCGGATGTCACACAAGAAGGGTGTATGCCTGCGTGCTCCGTGGGTACCACAAAAAAAAAGGCCAATGCTCAACTCTCAGCTCTAGACGCACTAATACACTGACACTAACACTGCCACCGTCACTAAAAAGCACTGTGACGGCCCAACACTGCACATCGCGGCGAAACACAACACAACACACTAAGAGTCGACGTGCACATCACCAGCAGATGTAACCGTCGGCATTGTTCACACACTTGTAAGTCCACAGATCCTAGTCACTGCACCATGAAGGTTCCAAGTGTTCCCTGAAGAATGCAGTGATGGGTAGGGAAACACCGGGTGACACTGAAGTCCATTTATTTATGGATAAGAGAAATACAAGTGGTGACTAGCGTGTGCCATGCACGGCTCACACAGTCAGACTGAGACTGCCTTGCCATATGGCAGCCTCGGGGCAATGTTGCCACATAACACGTGCAGTGTTGCCACATAATTATATACATAGATGCTACTCGGCACAGTAGCTTATATACAAGGTTGCTACTCGGCACAGTAGCATAGATACATAACCTACAACTATCAATATCAATAAGAAAAACACGTGAAAGGAAATATTGCATTTGTTGTCACCAACAGAATCTCGGGAATTTTATCTTTGCAAACAATAGTTTAATCAATTCTAAGATACCTTACTTATCTTCTTTGGTGTTTCCCTTGCAAACGACCTGGAACTGGCTTATTTAATATGCCAGGGGGTCTGAGGGGAGCGGAGTTCACTAGGTAGAAAAAAGTTAGGTAAGGTTGGGTCGGTTTGGTCGGTGCTATCAAGTATCAACCACGTATTACCATTTTTTTTTTACTGGGATTAGCCCACCAGGGCACAGGTCACTGACCCCCATCAGGGCCTGGGGGGCGAAATAACAATTATAATAATAATAATAATAATAATAATAATAATATATCATTATCATTATTACAACAATTAATAAAATTAATAGCAAATTAATAATGATAATAATAATAATAATAATAATAATAATAATAATAATAATAATAATAATAATAATAATAATAAATATATAAACAAATACAAGAACGAAAAATAAATCAAGAGTGAAAAACGATATACATTATGTATGTTGTGTTGTCCAAGTAAGAGAAACAATTGATACCCTTCAATTGTGTGTAAATGAGGCAGAAAGTCAGATCAGCAATCTGGGACTTGGTCACAATTTTCGTGATGCCATATGGCAGCAGTGCATAGGCAGATGCGTATGCATACTTCGGCCTTGAGATGAATATACATATGACTCAGATTCTTTCAGCCTGCCTTGGTTCAGCCACACCTCCACCATCTATCCAGCTTAACCATACTACCCTCTCTAATGTTACCCACTTTCGGTATCTCGGCTCCCACCTGTCTACCACCGCGGACGTTGATGAAGAGATTCAGCATCAGAACAGATGCGCATCTCAAGCCTTGGCTCTGACGAGCCGATGATCAGTGCGGCAGTGGTCTGAGCCATGCATAGCACAGGTGATGCAGACATCTCGGCGATCTCTTTCTCTGACAATAATGTATTCAATGTGATGCCAGTGTTTGGATCGTGGGTATTGCCACGAACCCTTAAACTTGTCAGCCTGCCTAAGAAAGTATTGATGATAGTGAGGTTGTGTGCAGCACACTTGCTGAGAAGGATTAGGCCATTGGGATTACAGTTGCCTAGTCCATTTCTCCCTATGGTTCCCTGCCAAAATTCAGCATCTCTACCAACTCTGGCATTAAAGTCACCTAGGAGCACAACCTTATCTTCTCTGGGGATAGAGGTTAGCACTCTGTCGAGGTCGGCATAAAAGGCCTCCTTGGTGTCACCCTCTGCATCCAATGTTGGGGCTTATGCATTGATGAAAAAGGCATGACGTGAGTGATTCAGTGGGACTCGGAGCATAATGAGGCGCTCGTTGAGCCCAATAGGTATTTCAGTTCGCCTGTGTAAGATGCGTTGGCGGATAACAAAGCCAACTCCATGAATGCTGTTTCTCTCCGTAGCAGGCTTACCCTTCCAGGAGAAGGTTCTGTGAGTTGACCCTCGTCTGGGAGCCGGGATTCACTAATGATTGTTATGTCGATGCTATACCTAGCCACTCTTTTGCCACAAGGGCGGTTCTTTTTTCAAGACTCTCATTTGTGCTAGTATCCTTAAGGGTCCTGACATTCCATGCAACGACCACAAGATGATGTATAGTTGTTTTTGTTTGGATCTGTGATTTTGATTGTGTTTTCGAACGCATAAGAATAACCTTACTGGGTGCGGTTGCCCAGTCAGATAGTTTTTTTTTTTATGCAGGCTATGTCAGGTATCAAGTCACTGAAGCCAGTTTGTTTACTATATCCTCTTCAGCGTCAGACTTTCATGAATATATTTACAATTTAGCGCCAACTTAGCACGTTAATTTACCAGTGGGAGCTCCCATGCACTGTGTTTGCCGTCACGCTCACTTTGGAACTCCATTTATCTCTGACACACACGAGCGAGTATGTTATTAACTAAACCAGACTGGGAAATTTAAGCAAATGTAGCTCACAATTGCGTCGAGTTGATTTATAGTCGGGTGTTGTAACGAGGTTGCAATGACACGGAACTTGACCTTAATGATGTAAGCGGTGGTTCCAGCGGGCGAGGTAGGGGATATAAGTTAACTTAAACTTATGGAACATAAACTTAGTCTAGAGCAGCGTCACCTAGCCTGATTTTACCTAACACAATGGAAAATATTATAATTGTCATGCCATGACTATCGACTAGCTGGCTAAGGACTCGTTGGCTGGTTCAAGCAACAATTACTGACGTAAATCAACGTCACAGTGTATCATAACGGGACTGGCCAATGAGACGGGACTACGAGGTGATGTGACGAAGGTGAGCTAATTTCAATTTCAAGTTCACTATTTTATTCCTTGATAGAGGAAGCGGGATCCAAGTGCTGTCACTAGGTACCCCTGTACAATAACACCAGAAGCATCTGGCAAGTGTGACAAGTACATACAGTATAAATATTATAAAGGGGCTTATTAAAGCCTAAGGAAGGAAGGATATTCCTTAACACATTATCAATATTATTTATATAATATCTGGCCAGTATGGGGAGGATCATCTTGTCTCCGTCAGGGGGTCGTGGAGTGGTGGTCCAGCAGGCGTCACGGAAGCGTTGTGTGTGGGGACATCTTAGGAGGTAGTGGATAAGGGTGCGGCTGTCGGGTCTTCAGCATAATGCACAAGAGCGTTGTTCAAGGAATGCGGGGATACCAATCTCCCAAGGAAAGTCATACCCAATGATGATACGGGCAGCAATCACGTCCCTTTTCCGCGACCCTTTCCCATACAGAAGAGAGGTCAGGAAGTTTACGGAGGACATCGTACCAGGTGGTTGGGGAGACCAGGGGGATGGCTGCTAAAATAAATTTTTAGCACACATGAGCTGTGTGTGTGTGTGTGTGTGTGCTGTGGGAGTACTACCGTGAGGCGTGTGCTGTGGGAATCCTGCCGTGTGCTGTAGGAGTACTGTCGTGAGCCGTGTGCTGTGGAAGTACTGCCATGAACCGTGTGCTGTGTGAGTACTGCCTTGAGCCGTGTGCTGTGGGAGTCCTGCCGTGAGACGTGTGCTCTGGGAATACTGCAGTGAACCGTGAACTGTGGGAGTACTGCCGTGAGCCGTATGCTATGGGAGTCCTGCCGTGAGCCGTATGCTGTGGAAGTCCTGCCGTGAGCCGTGTGCTGTGAGAATCCTGCCGTGAACCGTGAGCTGTAGGAGTACTGCCGTGAGCCGTGTGCTGTGGGAGTACTGCCGTGAGCCGTGTGCTGTGGGAATACTGTCGTGCGTCGTAGGAGTGCTGTCGTGTGTCATACCAGTGTTGTGTGTTTTAATTATTAAATAGTTAAGTGCACTCTTATACGTTGTTAATACCAACCCTATTATTCTATTGGAAATAGCATAACAACTGGAGCCCGAACAGGGACAACGTTTGGGTGGACTGATTGGTGGCCGTAGACAAGCTCTTACGAAACAGTTTGGGTATGGTTACGGCTGTGGTAAGGCAGGAAGGATTTCTACCTCAGAATTATTTGAGGAAGCAAAGCTGATGGGGCTCAGTGAACCTACTAAAATTAGGAATTATGTGTTGACTAGGCAAGCCAAAGAACGTGAGGAAAGAGCCAAGGAACGGGAAGAGCGAGCCAAAGAACGAGAAGAGCAAGAAAAGCTATGCCTTCACGAGCTTGAAGTTTGGAGAATTAGAAGTGAGGAAGCTGAGAAACCCAGGAAACACGAACTGGAGATCGCAACAGTTAAACAAGTTTCCCCCGCCCAGACTCCTGCGTATCCTTGTTGCCTCGCGTAAAACTACCAATGTTCAACGAACAACAAACCATAGAACCATACAAAATAACGGTTTGAGGATCTGGCAGAGCTCTACAGTTTCAGCGAGTCTATGAAATGTCTCCACTTCATGAGCCTGTTCGAAGGAAAGCCACTGGAAATCCTGCATCGTATCAGCAGTAGTGAGAAGACATATAACATGATGAAGTCAGCTCTTCTTTAGGCTTAAGGATTAAATGTAGACCAAGCAAGATTCCAGTTTCTTGGTGCTACGATGAAGGACAAGGAGACCACTACTCATTTTGCAGCCCGTCTTACTGCTTATTTCAACAAGTGGATCAGCATGGACGAAACACGAGATACTAAAGAGGGAATGAAGGATTTAATGTTACGCAATCAATTTGAAAATTCTTGCCCACCCGAGCTCCCCTCCCAGTTCAAGACCCTTAGTCAGATGGCTGAAAAAGCAGACGCTCACTTTTCTGCATATGGCTACCAACAAAGGAAAGAGTGGCACGGTAAAGAAACTATTAGCACCTCCCCAGTACAAAGATCAGTCACAGCAAGGAAACCAGCATCTTTATCGCCAACAACATCCGTCATATTAGACTTTCAAGAGGAGCCAGACTAAATGGCGTTCAGGGTTTAATCAAAGTGATATTCGACAAAAGAAAACCGCCGCCGCTGCGTTCCACCACAACGAGGATCCTGAACCTGTTCAGAAGTTACAACCTCCACCTCAGGATAACTCGGACCAGGGGCATCACAAGTTTTGACTGC
Organism: Homarus gammarus; assembly: GCA_958450375.1. Classification (NCBI taxonomy): domain Eukaryota; kingdom Metazoa; phylum Arthropoda; class Malacostraca; order Decapoda; family Nephropidae; genus Homarus; species Homarus gammarus. Next base: position 1,347,419 of record CAUDMG010004029.1, on the reverse strand, counting down.
TAGCCGCCTCCACACACTCTTGTCACTGGCACGCCAACTTCTTTGTCCAGCCTGGGTATGTAGGAAACCAATCAATCAGTGTAATGATGATCCTCGGGCTGCGCAAATGAAGAAGACCTTGGTACTAAACCGTCAGTTCACCGGTGGGCAGATTTACGTCAAGATGATTGATGGATCTATTTCAACTGTGCCTGAAGCAAGAGTACACGTGGAATCCCCGTTCTTCACTGGTTGGATTAATGCAGCAGTTATGTCCGAGCCAATTTCTGAAGTAATAATTGAGAACATTGAAGGGGTTAGAGTAGCTGCTTCATGGTTGCGACCACCCAGACTTTTGCTGCCACCGTGTGCCGACAGGTGGCTCGAACACAACCACATGCCATTCCACTGGTCGTTACTGCACGTTTCGACAGTCAAGACGTAATGAGGGAACAAGAGACAGACCTCATGCTCAATACGGTAGGAAGGAACTTACTGGCAGGGACCGTCAGAAATTCTAATGGCAACCGAACAAGATTTGTCGAGAAGAGGAACCGGTTGTATCGTGAGTTTGTGACACCACACCAGGAGGAATGTCTACAGTTTGTGGTTCCCGCTAAATACCGTAAGGAAGTGTTTAAGATGGGTCACTGTGCTGCAGTCGGTGGTCACATGGAGTACAAAAAAACTCTCGATCGCATACAGGCCGTATTTTTCTGGCCTAGCATGGGGAAGGAGATAGAGAGACTGGTGCGTTCGTGCGATATCTGCCAGAAAACTAGTGATCGTGGATAAGTGAGACCCAACCCATTACAGCCTCTGCCAGTAATTTCTGAGCCTTTTGAGAGGGTTGCCGTTGACCTTGTGGTGACCATCAACCCTAGGGCAAGTGACGGGTCAAAGTATATCCTCACACTCATTGACTTCAGCACGAGGTGGGCCGAAGCTGTAACCGTTGCTGAAGCAATGATGGAAATATTCTGCAGAACTGGCATTCCCAAGCAAGTGCTAAGCGACAGAGGTAGTCAGTTTACCTCCACCATGATGGAGGAAGCATTCCGCCTGCTGTCGGTAAAAGGACTACGCACATCACCCTACCATGTAAGGGTTATTTCTCAACTCAAGCTGCCCTCCTTGTGTTACTCATACTCAACTTCTCTCTTTCATAGTTCCTTCAATTGTTCTTTCTACTTACTTCAGTTCAATGGTTACTTCATAACCTCAGTTCTTTGGTAGCATGGCGAGGGTCAGTGCATGTGGATATTAATTCTGATATCAGGATCACTTGGACGGAAATAAAGGTGAACTACTACGGGAAAATGAATACCACTAATGTACTCTAAGAAAAGGTTTATTAATATGAAATCAAAGTAGGGAAAAATATATCATTAACATACAACTCCAAGGTGCAACTCCTCGGCTTTACTCAACTGCAATTTACTCAGATACTGTACTCTTACTACACACAACCTTACTGGTGTTACATTACCTTACAGTTACCAGGACCAATTACTTGGCTTGACTCATATTGCATACCAAGTAGGTACTCTGACTTCTCCCACATTACTGGTGACACATTTCATTACAGTTACCAGGGTCAGCTCCGTGGCTTTACTCATATTACAACTCCAATCAGATACTTTACTTCTCCCACCTTACAGGTGGTACATGGCATTACAGTACATTGCCAGACAACTTACATCTGATACCTTCACAGACTGTTGTTAGTACATATGAGATGCACTCACAACACATAACACGTTAATACTGAAACCAACAACTTATACATGGGTTCACTACCCAACATGGGATAATTATTTCCAGTTAATTATCCCCAAACATATACAACAGACACTGTGGACCATATAACTTCAAGGCATGTCCTCGGGTAGAACACTCGACGACTGACGACCGCTGTTGTGGTCGGTTGTAGCCAGACACATCGCGAGTCTGGGTTCTAGGGCCCATGAGGCGGACCTGCCGTTTCAATCATGTCGAATCAACGACATCGTTCATATATCGCTCACTGCTAGTTATCCACCGACTCCGGGGCAGTCGGTGGGGTGTTCACATAAGCCCACCCTGGATCTGAGAACAAAGTTGGAGGATCGTCACGGGAGGAAGCATGGACTCAAACACAACAAATCTTTCGTCTAGCAACGTCAGACAACATTTTCTTTATATTACTTCTCACACTGGGTGAATGACAATTCCACTGTTACAACATGAACACTGATATTCACACAATTGACTAAATCAAACTGAATGGCTATATCGGCGGGGAACACACTTCTAACATACCTGAGAACAAAGTTGGAGGATCGTCACTTGAGACCGAGCTCCTCCTTGCACTGGGTTATATACTCGTGAGTTGCCAGACGTGGCTACCTCACACAAACCAACTGTTACACATTCAAAGATGACCATCAGTTGACAAAGGTCTGGCAAATTAGTGAAGTTGATTTACATAAACTAATCCACGATTGAGCTTGCCAGGAGAAAGTGGAATAAAAACGTATTGACAACTGTGTTCACAAGAGGGGACTTACTGGGAGGGATCCTGGTGTAAACATCGAGAGGGAAAAACGCGTTTCTTTTTAGGGATAGCTAACCAGCTACCCATTCATGCTTTGCGGGCGTGTAGTATAATAAGAATCAACAGAGTTAAAACAGACCAGCAGTCAATGTGACCATGACAACCACCCGAGTTGCAACGGACTATGCGAGCGATTCAATGGGATGCTATAGAAAATGCTGAAGAAGATGGCAGCTGAGCAACCAAAGGAATGGCCTCGCTACGTTGCTCCCTTGCTTTTTGCGTATCGCGAGGTTCCGCAGAGTTCCCTTAAGTTTTCCCCATTCAAATTGCTGTATGGGAGAACTATTCGAGGACCCTTGCATATATATTGCATGAATTATGGGATGACAAGCAGCCTGACCCAGAAGTAAAGACCACTTACGCCTATGTCATTGACCTCGCTGACAGTCTTCAAGCTACATGTGAGTTGGCCAAACAAGAGCTCATCAATGCCCAGCACCCTCAGAGGAGCTACTACAATAGGAAAACAAATCTTCTTTAGTTGAACAACAAACTTCTGGCGCAGTGGAAGGGCCCTTACGACATTATCCAAAGTGCATCTGACTACAATTATATTATCCAAGTAGGAGATCATCGGAAAAAATTTAACATAAATATGATAAAAAGATACTACTCCAGTGAAGAAGGGAGTGCGGCTATTGCATGGAAATGTATTCCAGAATATTACCAGCACGATTATCTATCCTTAGGAATACCTGGTTTCCGTGAATGGTCACCTGAACAACAGCAGTACCTAGTGAGGGTCACTACTGCCCGGATAACTCCATCACTTGTGCAGCCGCCGTGGTCCCTACCAGTGACGACGAACACGAACTTATCACTGTACAAGCCCAGCAGGTGGAGACGGTTGACAATATAACCCTGGGGACAAATCTCTCTGACCGGGAGAAGAACAAGTTATGACCCTTCTACGCCGATTTTCAGATATTTTTTCGGACAAGCCTAAAATTGGCTTGGTTGAGGATCATACCATACAATTAATTAGTTCAACACCTGTATGGGTAAAGCCATACACCATTCCTCAGAGACTGGTGGAGACGGTCAAGCAGGAAATTGGACAGATGGAAGCAGCAGGCATAATTGAAAAGTCCTCATCATCGTATTGCAGTCCCCTCGTAGTAGTCCAGAAGAAAGATGGAGGTGTGAAAATTTGCTGTGATTACCGGCGAGTGAATGCTATCACCAAGGTGGATGCAGAGCCGATGTGTGACCAGAGGGTTATATTCTCCAAACTATCCGGCTCAAAGGTATTTTTCAAATTAGATCTAACAAAAGGTTATTCCAAACCCCTCTTCATCCAGACAGCTGACCAATCACAGCTTTCAGCGCTCCTAATGGGTTGTACCAGTATACAGTTCTCCCTTTAGACCTCGTTAACAGTCCTGCTGTTTTCAACAGAGCAATGCGGAAGGTCCTGCACGATGTTCGCGGAGTGGAAGTCTTCGTGGATGATATCCTCATACACAATGCCACAGTTGAAGAGCATATCATTATCCTTGCACAAGTTTTTCAGAGGCTTCAAGGTTTCAACTTTACCGTTAAGCCCAGCAAATGCGAGATCGACCGAGATCAAGTTCAATTTTGGGGACACACTGTAGGAGGAGGTAAATGCAGTTGCCAGCGAAACAAGATCAAGAAGGTTCAGGACCCTGAGAGGCCCACCACAAAAAAGCAAGCAAGATCCTTCCTGGGCCTTGCCGGATACTACAGGGATTTCATCCCAAACTTCGCAGTGATTGCACTACCACTTTACGAACTTTGAAAAAACATGCACCAAACAAATTCCAATGGCCTTCTCACCACGAAGATTCATTCAACACCTTGAAAAATCTGCTATGTAGACAACCAGTTTTTCAGTTGCCTAATTTTAATAAACCTTTCATTCTCAGAACAGACGCTTCTCTAGACGGGATCGGAGCTGCACTTTTACAAGAAAACGAAGGCGAGGTATATCCGGTTGCATACCATGGCAGAAAACTAAAGCCCGCAGAGAAGAATTACAGTACGGTCGAAAAGGAATTACTAGCCGTAGTGGAAGGTATGAAGAAATATTATTTTTATTTAATTTATATGGTGGAAAATTTTCCTTAGAAACAGATCACCTGCCCTTAACAAGCCTCTGCACATCTAGAAACAGGGTTATAGAATTAAAAAAATTTCCTTTCCCAAAGAAAAATTTATATTAGCAGGGGCGAATGTCATGCTTTGACTATGGACTAACTGGCTAAGGACTCGTTGACTGGTTCAAGCACCAATTACTGACGTAATCAACGTCACAGTGCGTCTTAAAGGGACTGGTCAATAAGATGGGACTACGAGGTGGTGCGACGGAGGTGAGCTAGCAGCCGCAAACCATCACCCCGGGAGTCAGACTCCTGGCTGGCCTGATCAACACTTGCTGCCGTGACCTGTGTGTGCTCTGGGAGTCCTGCCGTGAGCTGTGTGTGCTCTGGGAGTCCTGCCGTGAGCTGTGTGTGCTCTGGGAGTCCTGCCGTGAGCTGTCTGTGCTCTGGGAGTCCTGCCGTGAGCTGTGTGTGCTCTGGGAGTCCTGCCGTGAGCTGCGTGTGCTCTGGGAGTCCTGCCGTGAGCTGTGTGAGCTCTGGGAGTCCTGCCGTGAGCTGTGTGTGCTGTGGAGTCCTGCCGTGAGCTGTGTGCTGTGGGAATCCTGCCGTGAGCTGTGTGTGCTGTGGAGTCCTGCCGTGAGCTGTGTGCTGTGGGAATCCTGCCGTGAGCTGTGTGCTATAGGAGTACTACCGTAAACCGTTTGCTGTGGGAGTCCTGCCGTGAACCGTGTGTTGTGGGATTACTGCCGTGAGCCGTGTACTGTAGGAGTATTGCCGTGAGCCGTGTGCTGTGGGAGGACTGCCTTGAGCCGTGTGTTGTGGGAGTACTGCCTTGAGCCATGTGCTGTGGGAGTACTGCCGTGAGCCGTGTGCTGTGGGAATACTGCAGGTGAGCCGTGTGCCGTGGGAGTACTGCCTTGAGCCGTGTGCTGTGGGTGTCCTGCCGTGAGCCGTGTGCTGTGGGAATCCTGCCGTGAACCGTGAGCTGTGGGAGTACTGCCGTGAGACGTATGCTATGGGAGTCCTGCCGTGAGCCGTGTGCTGTGGGTGTACTGCTGTGTGCCGTGTGCGTGTGCTGTGGGAGTCCTGCTGTGGTGCTGTAGGAGTACCACCGTGAGCCGTGTGCTGTGGGAGTACCGTCGTGAGTCGTGTGCTGTGGGAATACCGTCGTGCGTCGTAGGAGTGCTGCCGTGTGTCATACCAGAGTTGTGTGTTTTAATTATTAAATATTTAAGTCCACCCTTATACGTTGTTAATACCAACCCTATTATTCTATTGGAAATAGCATAACACTAATCAGCCTAACTTAGCCTAACATTACGAAACCAAATATAACTTAACAGCTTCATATTCTCTAATAATACTGAACCTATTGTAAGTAATACGAAAAGTCTTATCGTAACAAACTTAACGTCCCGTAACTGAAACAACCTCGCGTAGCTGTTGCCTAACCTCATGTAACTGGAGGTTACAACTTACAAGACACTTGGAGTACTTGTAACGGAATTAACCACGGACATAGCGTTGTATATTTGCAGATTACATAAACAGTATATGCCTTCCTAGCTACGATAAACCTCATTAGAGCTGTTTATCCGATAATACTGCAGAAAATAGGTTTCGTATATTATGTCAGTGAAAATTAATATGAGAAGATAAAATCTATCCAGTTGAAAATGATCTCTTAAACAACGCGTTTGTTTTATGTTTAGCCCGCAAGATAGAGTTACTCGATGTATATTCAAACACTCGAGATCTGCGACGTGAAGAAAGGTACAGCACCCTTTGGACCCTCTTAACATAGTGATGAACAATTGTTGAGGTTCTACATATTTCCTCGATGTGAAATTTTGAAGCTATGAGAGGAATTAGACACTATTTAAGGCAGAGAACGAAGAGGCCATACGCTGTACCGACTGAACCCATTATTGTTATTAGTTTTACCTTTCATATTATTTTTCATTATAAACTGTGCTACTAATTAGTTGAATATTTTGGTAGTGTATATTATTATTATTATTTAAACTGTACTTATTTTTTTTTTATTGCAATATTGTATTTGTAGCCATCAACCGAATCTCGGGAATTTTATCTTTGCAAACAATAGTTTAAACAATTCTAAGATGCCGTACTTATCTTATATGGTGTTTCCCTCGCAAACGACCTGGATCTGATTTATTTAATATGCCAGGGGGTCTGAGGGGAGCGGAGTTCACTAGGTAGGAAAAAGTTAGGTATGGTTGTGTAGGTTTGATTGGTTAGGATAACTTGATTAGTATTACGTGGTTGATAGCACCAACCAAACCTTCCCAACCTTACCTAACTTTTTCCTACCTAGTGAACTGTGTGTTTTTGCAGAGTTAGACCCCCCCCCCTCATAGTGTATGGCAGTGTATAAAGTGTTGGTAAACAAGATCAAAACAGATTTCCTTCATTGCTGCAAGAGTGAGTGACTGACGATTGTGATACAGGATACCGCACTGTTTATTGACTTTACTGTGAATAGCTTTGATGTGGTTTCTCCAGCTTAGTCTCTCATCAATAAAAATCACAAGGAATTTAGTATTTTGTTTACTTTTGAGGACTGTATTACCCCTGTGAAAGATTGTCTACTGTTTTTTTCGAGGTTTAAGGTTAGTTTATTGCATATTACCCAAGTCTTGACTTTAGTCAATTCAGTGTACATAGTTCTCATCAAGGAATGGAGATCTGAGTTGCTGGCATAGAGATTACTATCGTCTGCAAATAAATTGTATTTGACGAGTGTGCTGGAGTGGACTATATCGTTTATATACAACAAGACCAGTACAGGACCGAGAATGAAGCCTTGAGAGACGCCAGATGAAATTAATGAGGAGTCAGATTGATGAAAATTATAGCAGGCATACTGCTTCCTGTTAGACAGATACGAGGTAAATCAATTGTGGGACAGGCCTCGAACGCCAATGTTCAAGCTTAGACAGAAGGATGGTATGGTCGACAGTATCAAAAGGCTTTAGAGAGGTCCAGGAATATTACGACTGTGAACTGACTGCCATCAAAGGAGATCAAGATGTCATTAGTAAAGGATAGCAGAGCACTCTTAGTTGACCTTCTAGTTGTAAATGCAAACTGAGAATCTGTAAGGATGTTATTGACACTGCAGAAGGAATTTAGTCTACTACATGCTAGCTTCTCCAGTATCTTACTTAAGGCTGGGAGGACTGATATAGGGCGGTAATTCTTGAACAGACCTTTGTCCCCAGATTTTTTATATGCCGGGTGAACTTTAGCAACTTACAGTTTATCCGGAAAGACACCACTAGTGAAGGAGGAGTTACAAATGTGTAAAGAACAGGTAGTAATAAGTGGGCTACTTTCTTAATGATGCTCATTGGTATATTGTCGTCGCTTGCTGCTGCATCTTTGGAAATTTTTATGATGGTCAATAATTCATCTGCAGTGACAGGGAATAAGAACAGTTCATTTTACTGTCTGTTTAGCAGGTAGGCTCTAAATTCATCCTGGTGATTAGGGATGCTCTCTGCAAGATTTTTGCCAACATCGATAAAATGATCATTGAAGTGGTTGGTAATGAGGGAAGGTTCTGTTACAACTGAATCATTTATCATAAAAGCTGAGTGGGAGGCCGTAGGTTGAGTGTTCCTGTTTTGAATAGAATTGATGATACTCCAGGTTTTCTTACTCTTGCCTGATGCTCACTGGAGCTTATTTGTATAATAGTTGCGCCTGGCATTTCTAACTGCTTGAGTTACTCTGTTTCTGATACTTCGGTAAGCATCACCAAAAGTTATAGGTTTTCTTGCAAATTTTCTTTGTAGTTTGTTTTTCTTTTATTATTGCTTGGATTTCACTTGTAATATAGGGTTTGGAGATAGATACAGTTTTTACTAACTTAGTCTTGAGGGGGAAGCATTTATCAAAGCAAGCATTGAAGATGCAAGAGAAGTTGCAGCAGCTCACGTTAGAGTTGTCGGCGGCATAGACAAGATCCCACTTAGCATTCATTAAGTTGTTTTCAAACAGGAACATGTTGTCGGCGCAGTAGTCTCTGTATTTTATTGTGACTTGACTAGATCTTTCAGATCTTGTGGCTGTTTTATACATGGCAAAAACTGGGAAGTGATCTGAGGTATTGTTATAAATAATTCCACTTGCAAGATTGTTACGAGTGTTGTTAGTCCAAATATGATCTATCACAGTGGCAAAGGTGGCAGTTACTCTGGTGGGTTTGGTTATAGTGTTGAATAAGAGTTTAGAATGACAGGTAACAAGAAGGTCTATTACTGAGGTGTCCATCTCGGATTTTAGTAAATCAAGGTTGAAATCTCCTGTAACGTAGCAAAGTTTCCTCTCTGAACTTATGATACAGTAGAGATAAGGTCCAATACATCGGTCAACACAATTTTTCTGGCACAAGGTTTTTAAACGGATTTTAAGTAAATTTGGGGTGCAGAATCCAAATATGACTTTGGTTTTTGTCTATCACATCAGGTTTTTGAGATATACCATATTGCACTTTTGCTGGGAAACGTAAACTTTTGGATCAAAATTGACGGTTTAAATATGTATACATAAACTTTTTCAGCATTATAATTTGTATTTTTCTATAACCCAAAATTTTTAATATCAAATTGGAAAGTTAATGCACATATAATATTTAAATGTAACATTGAAGGGTGAAAAAAAACAATTAATGTACGGTAGAAATAGTGCAAGTATTAAGATCAAGTTACAGTTACATAAACTTCCTCTTTTTGGCCGATCTCTTATGTACAGCTTCTGGAATGTCTCTCATCAAACTCCAGCAGTAGTCCGCCATCATGTTCGAGTCCCATCGACCTTGGTAACGTTCTTCCATTACTTTAATGTCTTGATGAAAGCGCTCCCCTTGCTCCTCGCTCACTTCTCCCAGATTTTCTGGAAACTCGTCCAAGTGACTGTGTAAGTAGTGAACCATGATACTCATTCTGCATCCAAGTGCTTGTAAACTCAAGAGCAGCTCTTCCACAATTTCTTGATAGCTGTCCGCTTTCTTGTTCCCTAAGAAGTTCCGCACCACATTAGAGAAAGCATTCCAAGTTCTTGCCTGTGCCTCAGTCATTGTTGCAAGGAAGTGTGGATCTCTGAGTAGTGTTCTTATTTGAGGTCCATCAAAAATCCCTGCCTTTTTCTTCTCGTCGCTAAGACTTGGAAAGGTTGAGCATATATATCTGAAACACTCTCCACTATGATCAAGAGCCTTGACGAATTGCTTCATGATACCAAGTTTTATGTGCAGAGGAGGAAGGACAATGTTTTTCCTGTCAATCAGAGGATCGTTAATGATATTCTTGTCACCAGGCGTCAAACTATGTCTTGGTGGCCAATTCTTTTTCACCCAATGGTCTGCTGTAGCCCTGCTGTCCCAGTAGCACAGAAAACAGGGGTATTTTGTGTACCCTCCTTGCTGGCCCAATAGAAAGTTTACCATTTTCAAGTCCACACAAATTAACCATTCATGAGCATGGTATTGCAACCTCTCTAGAACAGTCTTAATGTTTTCATACTCTTCTTTAATTTGTACAGTCCAGAATGTCCGATTGGAATTGAACAATACTTGTTTCCGTTATGAAGAAGAACACATTTCAAGCTCCTTTTAGGACTGTCAATAAAAAGTCTCCAATCCTTACTATCATATGCTGGTAGTCCCATGGAGAGAAGAAGTCCTTCTACATCATTACAAAAAACAAGCTGGTCATATGAATGAAAGTACTTCCGCAGTTGCTCTTCTCTGTTGCGATAAAAGGAGACACTCGTGCCAGGTTTTAAGAGTCGTTTCTCTTGAAGCCTGGAAGCTAACAATTCAGCAGACTGTTTTGGCAAATTTAGATCTCTGACCAGATAATTCAATTCTGACTGAGTAAACAACGTTGGCTTTTCACAATCTTCACCAGATGGCTTGAAAAGATCAGTCTCTTCATCTTCATCAGTAGAAACAGGTGAATTCCGGTCTATATCCTCAATCCCTGGTAGCTCAGTAAATTCTGGCACGTTACGTGATGGAGCAAATCTGAGATCAGATTTGGATTCAGCACCTTAAAGTTAGTAAAAAACAGTTAAAAGGTTTCATGCCAGAAAAAAAAAATATTTTTTTGCAGACCAGTTATAATTTATCAAGAAAGTTTCTTATATTAGTGGGGGGTCTTCTGTAGATTACTCCTACTAGGATATTTCGTGTGTCGTTACGTAATTGAGTGAAAACACTCCCTGAACTCCTCTTGAACCTTTTACAGAAGTGTTATTCTTAATATCGTGACGTCTGGTATAATTAGGGATGTTATACAAATGTTCAATATCGTGAGTGAGTTTGGTCTCACAAAACCCAAGTACATCAAATTTATGGGAAATAGAGGATATACAATGATCTAAGTGAAGGGGAATACTGCTGATGTTATGGCTAATTAAGTAGAAGGAATGAGGTAGTAGAAGACTAGAGCTAAACTCAAGAGAGTCAGGAAAGTAATAGTTTAAGTTTGGGTTGGTGTAACCCAGTGAGTTTTGTAGAAAGACATCGGGGTCAATATGAGGGAGTATTGTGTCGACACCATGGGTGATGGGGGTGTAACACATACGGTCCAGTACATCTTAGGGAACTACACTAGCATCACCAGTGTGGGAATATTAGTACTGATTAAGGAACAGCAAAAACTCAGGGTAACTGAGGTGTGAAAAGGGAAGGTCAAAGAAAGTTATGATAGTGGGGGGTGGGGGGTAATGTAATCACAAGTTCTACAACCAACAGAATTAAAATGACTGTTGCTGGTGAGGGTGATTCTCAGTCACTTGGTTAGGTGGGTTGTTGTTTCCCGCCGCAGAGGGTAGACGTGTAGTATCCGAGTTGGCCGGCGGGCTGGTTCTCTCTCCAAGGGTAGAGGATACTTGTGAGCCTTGAGGAGGTTAGTACAGCGGGTGGGTAAGTGGGTGGGCATACACTGATCGGCTCGTTAGCCGCTTGGGCGATCGGTCACGTCTCTGTTACGCACTGTTAGCAAGTATTGGGCATGTACCTGCTCTTTAATGTATCTGAACCTGCTCCAGCGTTGGTCGTGAAAGAGCTCACACTCGGTGTCGTCACAACACTTTCTGATAGATTGTTCCAAGAGTTCACAACTCACTCTCCTAAAAAGTTACCCCTCACAGTTTTGTGGACCTGCGGCTTCTTCAACCTTGAGCTGTGACCCCTTGTGGGGCGAGAGTCCGCCAGTTCCAAGTAAGGACACTCGACTGAGTAGTGCCCCTTGAGATGCTTATACACCTCAATTAGGTCGCCCCTTTCCCGCCTGTAGTGTAAGCTAGGCAAGTTCAGGGGCTCCAATCTCTCAGGGTAGTTGAGGTGAGGTGTTGAAGTGCACCAGTCTGGTGGCCCTCCTTTGAACATTTAAGACTGTACGTTACGTGTTTCCCTTGTTTCTTGGCTTATTTAAACTTGTCCATTTGCTGTTCGCAGGCTTTAGTCGTATCTGGGCATGGGTCTCGTTGACGAAGATTGTAGTGCTTTTCAGTTTACTGTGCTGGTAAAAGACTTTGTCATGGACAGAAGGGGAAGAAAACTTTGTTATGATTTCACGGGGGCGGGAAGAGTTGGATTTCCAGACACTATGAACAGGGTCAAACTTTACTTTAGTAAGTTTAAAATGCTTATTCAGCAGGTGTGAAATTTTGTGCTGGGATGACTCCCATTTCTCGTGGAGATCTTCTGGCACTCCGACAAACATGAGGTTGTTTTCGCCACCCTATGTCGTCCACATTATCCACCCGATGCACTGTTGTTGACAGTTCTATCTTGAAGTTAGAATTCTCGCTCAGCTGTTGAACTTGGGTCTTGAGTGATCGGTTCTCTTTAGCTTCAACATTCAACTTTGCTTTTAAGTCTCTTATTTCCTCATACAAGAATTCCAAGCTTCTTGTAGTACCATTTAGCTGGGTAGTGAAATGCCGGTCAGCTTCCTCTAGTGTCCCGATGGTCTCCTTATTCATTGTTTGTGTGACGTCCTGAACGAGAGTCCGTTGGACTTACATTATTACTTCAGCCAGCTGTTGTTTCGTGAGCTTTGAATTTTTTATACCAGCAGTCAACTTACATTTATCGGAGCTAGTGAGGGGAGTGTAAACTGGCAGTAGAGAATCGGTCAAGCTGTTTGATCAGCTGGGGTGGCCGGCCTGGTGAGACAGTTGGGGAGGGGGGGGGTGGTGGGGTGGTCACCACTGGACTTGGGCTCGGATTACAAGCCGTGGCACTGGGAGGAGGTTGGTGGGCCTAGCAGTCACAGGTTCACCAGTAAATTGACAAATATATCAACTTAGGGGGATCACAGGTAAATATTGTATTCGTTACGTCATGCACTAATCACTTACGAATCGAATTTTGTAGAAGTCACACTGATTACTCCTGGAATGACTCTGTTTTTCTACGAAAAAGACGGAGCTCGCCACACACTCGTCCCACCACGTGTGGAGACATCGCGGTTATGGGTAAAATGCACTAAAAGTGTCAAAGAAGAAAATCGTCTTGTTTGGTCTGTAATTATCATTAAACACAAAAATACCCGAAATCCAATTAAGTCCTCTAGGATGAATTGACTCTTCAGTTACAACGGATTTAGTAATTACGCACAGTGTTAGGAATGATGAGAAAACTAAATTAGACAGGGAGTTTAAAACTAAACGTGGTAAGGGGAGGACTCAGAACACGACTAACTTAAATGTATACTACACGAACAGTAGAAGTATGATAAACAAAATGGATGATAGTAGGGCCTTGGTATGTACCGAAAAAATCGATATAATAGCATTCACTGAAACATGGATCAACCTAGACTCACGTGAGTTACCGGTCGAATACCAAATTGCGGGTTACAAACAGTCGCATACCGATAGGCAGACCAGGAAAGGAGGTGGAGTAGCAATCTATGTTAGGGATAATCTGAAGTGTGAAATAAATAAGGAAATAAAAACTGGGCTGAATACAGAAACAATTTGGATAGAATTAATCGACGGTAGGGAAAAAATAATCACAGGAGTAATATATAGACCTCCCAATCTTGATAGAGTCAATGAGCGACTTATCTGGGATGAAATGCGCAGGGCTTCCATACACAACAAAGTCTGTATAGTAGGCGACTTTAACCTTGGCCATATAGATTGGACTGACCTTACAGGAAACTCAGAGGATTTTCTCGAGACGACCCAGAACTGTTTTCTAAGTCAACATATAACCGAACCCACCCTGGGTAATAATATACTCGATTTAGTTCTGTCAAACAGAGAAAACCTCATTAGCAATGTCGAGGTAGGGAACGAACTTGCAAACAGCAATCACAAAGAAATTCAATTCCAGTTAAATTTTCAGGGCAGACGTAAGGAAAATTCCACTGAAGTACCAGATTTCAGAAGGGCAAACTTTGACAGTTTAAAGAGGCAGCTGAGAGAGGGGGTGTCGCGCGTGGCCGTGAACCTGACAGATGACACGGACCTGATAACGAGATCTGAGATTGCCGAGTTCCACGACAATTTAAATAATGAGTTACTTAATGCACAAAGGCAGAACATACCATACAAAAAACTCAGATCAGACAACAATGACCCTAAGTGGACAAATAATTATTTAAAGAACATCATTGGCCAAAGGAAGGCTACAGGTAGAAGGATAATCGTGGCGAAATTTACCTCCGGGATTATTATTGGGTATTGGCGAGTAGGGTTAAAACCGAGATAAGGAAAGCCAAGAGGAATAATGAGGAAAGGATAGCAAGGGAGGCGAAGACAAACCCCAAAGGATTCTACCAAATGTATCAAACTAAAACACGAGAAAAGATTGGACCAATACGGTCAGATACCGGCAAGCTCACTGATAACGACAGAGAATTGAGCAATAATTTGAATAAATATTTTTCAACAGTTTTCACCACCGAAAATTTAAACATGATACCCGGGGCACCGACTCTATTCAGAGATAGTGAAGAAAACAAATTAAGCGAGATAGTAGTGACTAGTAACGATGTTAGTAAGCAAATAGACAAACTAAAGCCTTATAAGTCACCTGGTCCTAATGAGATATTTGTCAGAGTATTAAAGGAATGTAAGGAAGAGCTTAGTATGCCCTCAGCAAAGTTATTTAACATGTCCTTAAAAACAGGTGTAGTACCAGAATCCTGGAGGAGAGCGAATGTAATACCAATTTTCAAGAAGGGGGATAGATCACTATCCTCTAACTACCGCCCAATCAGTCTAACATCAATAGGAGGCAAATTACTGGAAGCAATCATTTCAAACTCTATTCGAAATCACCTGGAGAAGCACAGATTGATCAATGATTCCCAGCATGGCTTCACAAGCGGGCGTTCATGTCTAACTAATCTATTAACATTCTTTTCATCAGTTTTCGAATCGGTGGACGAGGGGCACAATTATGATGTGGTATATCTCGACTTTAGCAAAGCCTTCGACAGAGTCCCCCACGAAAGACTAATTAGAAAGGTAGAAGCACATGGCATCAAAGGTAATATCCTTAAATGGGGCGTGGTTACAGGACAGGAAACAGCGAGTGAGCATTAATGGCACTAAGTCCCATTGGAGCAACGTCACAAGTGGAGTTCCCCAAGGCTCAGTACTTGGACCATTATTATTTATTATATACATAAACGACATAGATATCGGCATAGACAGCAACATAAGCAAATTTGCTGATGACACTAAAATAGGACGTGTAATTAAATCTGACGAGGACTCCGCAAAACTACAGGAAGATCTAAACAAATTTTTCGAATGGTCTGAAAAATGGCAGATGAAATTCAACGTGGACAAATGTAAAGTACTCAGTATAGGAGATGTAAACAGGGAAACCAGATACCAGATGAACAACGATGCCATAGAGAAATCCGACCGCGAGAGAGATTTAGGAGTAATGATAAGTAGGAACCTTAAGCCAAGTAAACAATGTGTTTTTGCTCGTAGCAAGGCGAATAAAGTACTTGGGTTCATACAAAGGAGTGTTAGTTACAAGACTAGCGAGGTCATCCTAAAACTGTATCTTGCTCTTGTGAGACCACACCTGGATTACGCAGTTCAGTTCTGGTCACCCTATTACAGAATGGATATAGAATCCTTGGAAAGAATTCAGAGGAGAATGACAAGACTAATCCCGGGCATTAGCAACCTTCAATATAGAGACAGGTTAAAGCATCTTAATTTGCACTCCCTCGAGAGACGTAGAGCGAGGGGCGACCAGATAGAGGTGTATAAGTGGAAGTCAGGGCTAAACAAAGGGGACATTACAAAGGTACTCAATCTATCCAACCAGGAGCGAACTCGTAACAATGGTTTTAAATTAGACAAATTTAGATTTAGGCGTGAAATTGGTAAACACTGGTTTGGAAACAGAGTAGTGGATGAATGGAACAAGTTACCAAATATCATCATTAACTCGAATACGCTGAATAGCTTCAAACATAGGTTGGATGCTTATATGAGCAATAGGGGTTGGGTGTAAACAGGACTGCCCAGTATGGGCCAATAGGCCCGCTGCAGTTTCCTCCATTCTTATGTTCTTATGTTCTTAGTTAAAAGAAAACAATGTCGCTGCCTTTCTTGGTTTCTGTGAACACCCTTCTTACCAGTCTCCAAACAGGAAAAAAACCTTATAATAAAGAATAAACATTTGAATTATATAGTTCTGATGGGTTGATATAACTGCAAAATTTTATTTAAGTCGTTAGCCAAAAATATTGCTTCTCAACGATGTTTACATCACATTCTAACATGAACATACGAATGAATGCTTAAATTACATCATGTCTGTGCTCTAGGAAGGCCGTATTTAGGGAGGGGATATGGCGAGAACCTCCCCCCCCCCCCCAAAAAAAAAAAAAATCTGCGTTTTTGTTTTAATTGGGACGACATCTCGATCCAAAGTGGGCCATATAAACTCCTATTAAGGAGGGGTGACAACGTTGTATCTTATTGTTGATGGAGACGCACGTATATGAGTAGGCTATATATACTTACTGATTCCTTTAAACATCAAATATTCGATTGCATTCCAATATGGCTGCCAGTTCTGTACACTAGGGTATTTTATTACTTGAATCAAAATTTTACTTTGCAAAATACATTGTGAATTGCGGGTATAAATTAGCGGACACCAAATAATATAAATTAAATAGAGAGAGAGAGAGAGAGAGAGAGAGAGAGAGGTGTCTGGCAGTGTTACTATATCATGTGTTTGTGGTATATAGCATTTATCGACCGAAAACCTGCAACTCCCTGCTGAATTCTGCTGAACATACTGAAAGCCTGGATGAACCTTTTGCTGAACTCCACTTAATATACTGAGGTACTGACTTTCTTTTTCTCCACCAACTTTTGTGTAGTGTTATTATATATTAAGAGGGTGGTCCCTTACTTAGCTATAATAGCAATATAATGACATGCAATAAAACATGATGCTACGAAAGAGATATTGTTGCACTCCCCATGGACACCTACCCGCTCTTATAAATTTCCAGTGAACCCCAAGAGACAGTTGAAGCTTCAGTTGGAAATGGTTGGAAATGTTTCCCTTGTTAGCTTATTCGAAAAAAAAACTTGAAGGTGTTTTTTGTAATAGATGTGTCCTTTTTGGTAAAGAGTTTGTTGGCAAAGGTCATCAGCATATTTTCGTTTACAACGTAATGGTTATTTTCTGCTAAAAAATATTCACCTCTAATGCCACAATAAAATGCACATAATTAAATTATTATACAGTGTTTTATGTCCTGGAGAGTAAATGTTTCGGGCCGCTTATTGATCCTCTGACCCCCTCCCCCCACCTACATAATTTCTAGATACTGCCTTGTGCTCTGGTCTTGAAAATAGCAACACACCGGGAATATAACTACAGTAATTAAATATCATCCATATCACGACGATTACATATATTTTGCCCTAAAACAGATGACCACTACAGTGTCTTAGCCGACTTGTGGCGGGAGCCGCTGAGCATGACAAATGGTGGTGGAGCCCAGGCACGGACCTGCCGACTGCTGGAGAAACAGGTCTATCACACTGCCAAACTTTTGAATTCAAAGTTGTTTATATTCTCTTGGGCTGCGATTCACAATTTCTTCACTATGTTAAACAAAATCATGTGGCATTAGCTAAAAATGAATAAAATCCTCAAGCAGAGACCAGAAGTGAAAGGTTTTATAAAAAAAAAAAAAAAAATTCCTAAAATACCACTTTACTGCTTCCTGCTTCCATCTTAGTGTAATAGTATCTCGATAACTAGAAGCAATGCGACTGACTCATTGGACAGCAGTGATTGGGGAAGCACAGAATGCTTTTTTTTGGGGGGGGGGGGGGGGCAGTGCCTCCATGTGGCCTAAGCATAATCCTGCCTTGTCTGACATGATCTAGCCTAGGAATCAATAGTCTAGCATTATCTAGCCTTTCCCAGTCTAGACTAACAACCCAAACTGGTATTAGGAACTTAAGGTGGACGGTGCAGTAGTTGCATATTTCTTGTGGCGACCTGTGGTGTAATGGTCAGCATGCTCGCCTCGTATGCCTGGTTCAATCCCCGGGCAGTGTGAAACTATGGGCAAGTTTTTTTTTTGTTATTTGCCTCTGTCTACCCAGCAGTAATTGGATGTTAATCGATTTGCGGATCGTGTTCCGGGATAATGGTTAGCCAGTGCATTGGCAAGTTGTCCAGTCTTCTCGGACTATTCCTTGACATGCAGCTCGTTAGCTTGGAGTGTGGTTGTTGTGTTGGCTACAGCTTCCACACCTTAAACAAATTCACGCCTTGGTGTCCCTAGGGCCGGCCATCCTTGATCTCGAGGGGCATCCATTATATTATGTATATTTCTTATTCACAATTCCTTGGCGGGTGGAAATTTTCTTCACAATTGTTTGATTGGGATTTTTCTTCATTGTTTGGTTGGTGGGGATTTTTTTCTTTATTTTTGTTTGGGATTTTGTTTTTTATCCAAATTTTTAGTCTGTGGAATTTTACCCCCATTGGGAAATTGTGTCGTGGGAGTTTTATCCGTGTACCGAGTCCATCACGCCTCACGTGGCCTCCAAATTACTTTAGGGGAGACAGTCCTCACAGCCTAGTTTATTCTGGTTCTATATTCATTGTGGGCGACACGGAGCTACGACATATTTGGCATAGCTGAGAAAGAACTCTATATCGTTCTGGTTATGTTTGACGTGCGACTGTTATGCTCGTCGTCGACATGGAGATTGATGGCGACATTGTTATTCTGGTAGCCGACAAGGGCCTGTGTTATATAGAGGATCTCCGTAACAGTTATAATTGATGTGGAATTGTATGTTATACTCTTGTAGCGGGTGTGTAGGTAGAACTGCAGCATTCTGTACCTATCTGACATGTAACTGTTTTAGTGGACATAGATATGCCATATTTATAGGAATATCGAGACAGAAGAGATTACACTGTCACGCTCCTGTATTGTGTTCGTATTTATTGATATTGAAACATACCTCCACACTATAGGTGACACAATGTGTTATATACCAATTAAAACTTAAATAACTGGCTTAATCTTCAGTATACGTCAGGAATAGACCTGACCCATAACGACGTCATCATTAGTTTACTGCATAGTTTGATGGGTTATAGCCGGGGTCTGGTCAGCCATCTTTATTTTTATCCCACTTGAATTACAAAGACTGCTTGACATAGCTTTATTTTATGGGATTAACGCACCAAGGCACAGGTCAATGACCCACACCAGGGCCTGGGGACGAAAATATAATAATAATAATAATAATAATAATAATAATAATAATAATAATAATAATAATAATAATAAAGGACCATAAATAAATAAATACATAAATAAAAAAATAAAAAATAAATAAATAAATAAATAAAAAAGATCAATAGTGAGAAACGATATATGTACAGTATGTTGTGCTGTCAAAGTAAAAGAAACTTTGGAACCCTGCAATTGTGTGTACATGAGGCAGAAAGTCAGATGAGCAACCTGAGACTTGGTCATAATTTTTGTGGTGCCATATGGCAGCAGGGTCTACTATTAGACAATACATTATGCTTCCAATATCTTCCCAGCTGCAGTTATTTGCCGCTAAAAATTGTCTGAAGCAAATTTGTTTGCCGAATAGCACAGGTCATCGACCCACAACGGGGCCTGGGGTGGGGGGGGGGGGGGGGGGATAAGAGAAGGCAGCAAAATAATTAGCTACCAGCTACCAGTCGATGATAAAAAAAAAAATGTACAGTTTGTATACAGATTATTACTTCTTTCCAATACTCATTTAGAAACATATAGGGTGAGAAAATCGAGTAAAACCACTATGGCATGAACACAGAAAAGAGCGTATAACCTCCGCAAGGTTTAGATTAAAAGTTTGTCAAGTATAGGTAAATGATGACATGAATTCATGAACAGAGAAGTTAGTGGTACAGCGGTAACAAGCATAATTCTCACTATTATGTCAAGGGTTCGAGCCTCAGCCCGGACACACGTGAGAAGGGTGTTATCCAGTGTGACCCTCACTACCAAACACCACAGGTTTCCCGGTCCCCGGTTTCCTCCTGTACTAACACTGGTTAAACCGCCCAAACGGTTAGTAAGGTGATAAGTGGCCAATATGAAAAAAATATATATGGTAGGCTATAGCCTGGGTATACAGTAATTAGTGTACTGTTAGCTGCCATCAATATCATGGCTCTTATGACATTTATGATCGGCGAGCGAAGGTTCATGTTTGCAGTGACTCGACTTCTAATCAAATTAGCTTTTGACTCGAACTTCCTTTCATAAAACCCTCTACTTATTGATCATCATCTCAGGCCATCAATTCCGTTGTCTACAATCACAGAACACTTTAAAATCGTCTCTCTAATATCACTCTCACACAGAATTACACACGTCTCCACATCTCCAGAATGCATTGCAATAAACAAACTATGACGTAGTTATGCTTAGACCTCATTGGGAGCAAAATTTTAATAATGTTCACGTATATAGCTTATTTAACAAATCGTGTTGATGAAAGTAGGTTCTTGTCATGATGTGAACACTGTGTAGCAACTAATATTTTTCAGTGGAAATAAAGTCTTTTGGGCACATCCTCACACTTAGTTTATCCTCAGTGAGTGTCTCGGAATTCAAAGATGGTGTGTGAGCAAAATCTCTCTCTCTCTCTCTCTCTCTCTCTCTCTCTCTCTCTCTCTCTCTCTCTCTCTCTCTCTCTCTCACACACACACACACACACACACACAGTTTCCAGACAATTTCCTGGTTGAGAAAATCCTACAACCTCAGGTTTGTGTAAGTCGTAATGCCCTGCTGGGTGAAGTTATCTTTGGTGTGGTTATGTGGAAGAACCAACATTGACACGAGAGATTACAGGGAGCAGCCTCCTGACCTATTATTATACTTATTAAGGAAGTGGTCCAATACACGTTAAGACATTATGGTAAAGTATTTTCTACGAACCATAACATACAGGAGAGTGAAAATTATCATTCAACAATTCTGTGGGGAGAAGAATCATGTTGGGTGTGTGACAGATGGCGCTTGGCGTCCGGGTAAATATGCGATATTTTTAAGTGACTTATTTTCTTTTATTTAAAATTATACTGTTTACATATATACAGAGATATTACATATTGAATATTAAATATATTTGTCTGTGAAATATGTGGATGATTTTTATTTTAAAGTACATTTGATCTCCCATTTATTATAATATATCTGGCTTATAATAAAGGCTATAGTCTCCTCAACATTGTAATTTTCATTCCTACTAAACCACATACAGTAAATATTATCTGAATTTAGCATGATCATTGTATTCTTATCTTCATTATTATTTCTATAGTTAATATTAAATAATAAAAATGCAGAAATAATTTGCTATTAACATTGCAGACTGTATTCAGGATATTTTTAAACCATTTAAGTATATCTTTGTTGTGGAAGCAGAAGTAATATATATGTAATGGATATTCTATCTACCTCACCACATCTTACACAATTATCATCTTGTTTTATGTTAAAAATTTTTAGTCTCAGATTTGTTGGTAGAGTTTCATGAATATATCTATACATGAAGCCTCTCTGGTGAGGATTTATCTATTTACATGTAATATTTTTCAAAATAAAAGGCCATTTAAACAGCAGATACTTTTCACCACCTGCTGGTTTAGTCCATGTCAATAACTTATTGTATACATTTTTACTCCTGACATTGAGAAAGATATCATGCCTTGCTATCTTTCTTTGGGTATTGATTGCATTACTATAATAAGGTGGAGACAAGTAGGAAACATTTTCAGAAGGCTTCATACTTAATAGATAAGTACATTGTAAATTATTTTTTATGGCATAAAGATGCTCAACGTATTTTTATTACAATTATGTGGTAATATTTCCGCTAAAGGATTTAATAAGTTCCATCTCTCTTTAAAATATTTGTCCACTTTTATTTTAATACTTTTTGCAGTAAACTGTTCTCGCATCTCTTCTGTAAACAGTTTTCACTTCATGATCTTGGAAGACAGGGCTGAAGCCTGATGCATATGTAACACGTTCGAAAAAATAATGAAATATTATTACTTAAGAAGTATTGTCTAGGTGTGTTATAGTTCCAATACGTGAATGAAAGACAAAAATGGCGTGATCGTGTGGATAAGATATTTGTGAAGTGGAGAACTACACCAGTCAGTAACCCTTAGTGTCCGATATTCTTTAATTAAATGAGAAAAACTGCCTTGAAGGTTGACGTAATAATGCTGCATATACTGTGAGGATCATTATGTACAGAAAGCTGGTCAGTTAAGGTGTAAAGTAAGAAAATATATAATTAGTACAATATAATTTTTCAAGATCTATACATTAACTATACTCATATCGCTAATTTGATGAGTCTCGGGAGCTTGTGTTGTGACCCTGGCGTCCGCCTTACTGTTGCTTTAGGTTAAGATTAGACTGAAAGTGTTTCACCAACTGACACTGTCTTGAATATATAATCTAAGCTATTTATACGTGGTACCTACATGGTTAATGTTGATGACTGACCCACCAATACGTTATCTGTTTTGGTGTTTATTTTCGGTATTTATTGACGACTGACCCGCAGCCGATTTTTCAAAGAAAACAATTATATAAACGCCGCAATCTCACCAACAGTCCATATGTCAGTGGTCAAGATCACTGCTAACAACAGGCCATAAGAATGGAGGAAACTGCAGTGGGCCTATTGGCCCATACTAGGCAGTCCCATTTACACCCAACCCCTATCGCTCATATATCCATCCAACCTATGTTTGAAGCTATCCAGCGCATTCGAGTAAATGGTGATGTTTGGTAACTTGTTCCACTCGTCCACTACTCTATTTCCAAACCAATGTTTATTTATTTCGCGCCTAAATCTAAATTTGCTTAATTTATAACCATTGTTTCGAGTTCGCTCCTGGTTGGATAGTTTGAGTACCTTTGTAATGTCACCTTTGTTCAGCCCTGACTTCCATTTATATACCTAGATTATATCGCCCCTCACTTTCGTCTCTCGAGGGAGTGCAAATTAAGATGCCTTAACCTGTCTCTGTACTCAAGGTTCCTAATGCCCGGCATTAGTCTTGCCATCTCTCCTCTGAATATTTTCTCGGGATTCTATTTCCATTCTGTAGTAAGGTGACCAGAATTGAGCTGCGTAATCTAGATGAGGTTTTACAAGCGCAAGATATAGTTTTAGGATGACCTCGCTTGTCTTGTAACTAACACTACTTTGTATAAACCCAGGTATGCCGTCAATGCTCACTCGCTGTTTCCTGTCCTGTAACCACGCCCTAATCCATTTTAGAATATCTCCTCCAATGCCATGAGCCTCCACTTTTCGTATTAGTCTTTCGTGAGGGACTCTGACGAAGGCTTTGCTAAAGTCAAGATATACCACATCATAGTCGTACCCGTCGTCCACTGATTCGAAAACTGATGAAAAGAATGTTAATAGATTAGTTAGACATGAACGTCCGCTTGTGAAGTCATGTTGGGAGTCATTGATCAACTTGAGCTTTTCCAGGTTATTTCGAAGAGTTTAAAATTATTGTTTCAAGTAATTTGCCTACAATTGATGTTAAAGTAATCGGTTTTACATTCGCAATCCGCCAGGATTCTGGGACTACACCCGTTTTTAAGGACATGTTAAACAAATTTGCTTAGGGCATACTAAGCTCTTCCTTACATTTTTTTAATACTCTGGCAAATATCTCATCGGGACCTGGTGACTTATTAGGCTTTAGCTTATCTATTTGCTTACTAACATCGTTACTAGTCACTGGTATCTCGCTTAATCTATTTCTTCACTATCTCTGTATATAGTCGGTGCCTCGGGTATCATGTTTAAATTTTCGGTGATGAAAACTGTTGAAAAATATTTATTCAGATTATTGCTCATTTCTCCGTCGTTTTCAGTTACCTCACCGGTATCTGACTGTATTGGTCCAATCTCTTCTCGTGTTTTAGTTTGATACATTTGAAAGAATCCCGTGGAGTTTGACTTCGCCTCCCTTGCTACCTTCAGTTCATTATTCCTCTTTGCTTTTCTTATCTCGGTCTTAACCCTACGGCCAATACCTTATAATAATCTCGGAGGTAAACTTCACCACGATTTATTCTCCTCCCTATATTCTTCCTTTGTCCAACAATATTCTTAAAATAATAATTTATCATTTTGGGATCATTGTTGTTTGATCTGAGTTTTCTGTATGGTATGTTCTGCCTTTGTGCATTAAGTAACTCCCAATTTAATTGCTTTGGAACTCGTCAACCTCAGATCTCGTGATCAGGTCATCCTCAACAACTTCTGTCAGCTGCCTTTTCAACCTATCAAAGTTTGCCCTTCTGAAATCTGGGACTTTAATGGAATTTTCCTTGCGACTGCCATTAAATTCTAATTTGAATCGTACTTCTTTATGATTGCTGTTTGCAAGTTCGTTTCCTACCTCGACATTACTAATGAGGTTTTCTCTGTTTGACAGAACTAAATCGAGTATATTATTGCCCCTGGTGGGTTCGGCTATGCTGTATGTTGACTAGGAAATAGCCCTGACCTGTTTCAAGGAAATCCTCTGATTCTGAAATACCCGTAAGGTTGATCCAATGTATTTGGCAAAAGTTAAAGTCGCCTACTATACAGACTTTGCTATCTCTGGATACCCTGTGAATTTCATCCCAAATAAGTCGCTCATTAGCTCTTATCAAGATGAGGAGGTCTATATATTACTCCTGTGATTAACTTTTCCCCACCAACGATTAATTCTATCCAAATTGTTTCTGTATTCAGTTCAGTTTTTATTTCCTTATTTATTTCACACTTCAGATTATCCCTGACATAGATTGCTAATCCGCCTCCTTTCCTAATCTGCCTATCTGTATGGAATAATTTGTAACCTGCAATTTGGTATTCGAAGGTAACTCACGTGAGTAAGTTTTTCCATGTTTCGGTGAATGCTATTATATTGATTTTTGCGGTACACACCAACTCCCTGATTTCATCTATTTTGTTTCGCATACTTCTACTGTTTGCATAGTAGACATTTAAGTTAGTTGTGATCTGAGTCCTCTCTTTGTCGCGTTTACTGTAGGTTTTAACTCCCTGCCTAATTTAGTTTTGTCATCATTCCTAGCACTATTTCCCTGTAACCTTTCACCTTGTTTACCCCCCCCCCCCCCCACTGCAGTCTCCTCGATTCCCGCGCTCATTTATTCCCCTAGCAGTTTAAAGACTTCGACATCTTTTGAACTGCCCTCTCGAGAAAGCATCCCTAGACAGATGTACCTCATCCCTAGTATAAAGGTCCCTTCTGATGTAAAAGTTGTCCCAGTTGTCTACGAATGGAGCTGATATTGACTTGCAATATCTGTCAAGACGGCCATTGACACAAACTGCCCTTGACAACCATTCAATGCCAACTCTCCTTCTAGGCAGGACACCACATATGATAGGGATCCCTCCCTTCAACCTAATAGCTGTCTTGAACTTATCAAGGAGCTCCTCACTCCTACACCGGCCAATATCATTGCCTCCTGCACTGAGGCAGATAATGGGTTTGTTCCCATTACCAGGCAAGATATTGTCCATCCTGTCAACTATATCCCCCACCCTAGCTCCTGGCGAACACACCCTCATCCTATTTTTGTCTTTACCACAAAAAGCTCTATATAGGTCCCGTACCTGGGAATTTCCAAAATTAAGGTTTTCGTGCCTTCCTTGTCAGCCCTGTCTCTGACTATGCTAACGTCCAATTCATCTATCAAAGGACTAAAAGAGTTTTTACACTTAGCTGTTGTCGTTTCCTTGGTGTCTTTTCTCACCACCAGTTTGCTCGTTCCCCTCCTCACAACCTTCCATTCGCCTGAGTTTTCGTCAGACACGGGCTTTCTTTGTCTCGTGTCTTCTTCTTTCATCCTCGCTATCACGTCTTTTAATTTCAAGTTTTCTTCTTTGACCTTCTCTAACTCGGCCACTATCTCGGCCCTCGGAACGGCACAACCCTGTTTACAAGTAGCACTAGCCATTAAAGACAATTTATCCCCGGGAGCTAAGTCTGCCTTGACCTTTCCCCTAGCGAGGTCTGAACACATTGGTCAAGACTACTGCTAACAACAGTCCATATATCAGAGGTCAAGATCACTGCTAACAACAGTCCATATATCAGAGGTCAAGATCACTGCTAACAATAATCCATATATCAGAGGTCATGATCACTGCTAACAACAGTCCATATATCAGAGGTCAAGGTCACTGCTAACATCAGTCTATATATCAGAGGTCAAGATCACTGCTAACAACAGTCCATATATCAGAGGTCAAGATCACTGCTAACAATAATCCATATATCAGAGGTCATGATCACTGCTAACAACAGTCCATATATCAGAGGTCAAGATCACTGCTAACAATAATCCATATATCAGAGGTCATGATCACTGCTAACAATAATCCATATATCAGAGGTCAAGATCACTGCTAACAATAATCCATATATCAGAGGTCATGATCACTGCTAACAACAGTCCATATATCAGAGGTCAAGATCACTGCTAACAACAGTCCATATATCAGAGGTCAAGATCACTGCTAACAACAGTCCATATATCAGAGGTCATGATCACTGCTAACAACAGTCCATATATCAGAGGTCATGATCACTGCTAACAACAGTCCATATATCAGAGGTCAAGATCACTGCTAACAACAGTCCATATATCAGAGGTCAAGATCACTGCTAACAACAGTCCATATATCAGAGGTCATGATCACTGCTAACAACAGTCCATATATCAGAGGTCAAGATCACTGCTAACAACAGTCCATATATCAGAGGTCAAGATCACTGCTAACACCAGTCCATATATCAGAGGTCATGATCACTGCTAACAACAGTCCATATATCAGAGGTCAAGATCACTGCTAACAACAGTCCATATATCAGAGGTCATGATCACTGCTAACAACAGTCCATATATCAGAGGTCAAGATCACTGCTAACAACAGTCCATATATCAGAGGTCATGATCACTGCTAACAACAGTCCATATATCAGAGGTCATGATCACTACTAACAACAGTCAATATATCAGAGGTCAAGATCACTGCTAACATCAGTCTATATATCAGAGGTCAAGATCACTGCTAACAACAGCCCATATGTCAGATGACGAGATCACCGGTAAAGATAACTGGTAATAGCTCTTCTAGTCATACCAATATTTTGTTGAAACGCCACTTGTTCAAGCCCCCCTCAAAAAAAAAAATATAAACGAAATAACTGTTGTTTCTTGTGTTATTAGTGTGTTATCGATAGACTCGCCTTACCAAGACCTACACACTTCACTAAACATTGTGTTTATCGAAATGTTAACATATTGAAGTTGCCTGTGCCACGTGACAGTTCTTCCGGGGATAACTTCTTCCATGTTTGTTAATGTGCTCGTGGAGATTTTAATATTTTTTAATTTGTAACTTAGCTTAAGTCAGGTCAGGTTAATTTGTGAATTATATGAAACTATGATCTGCATTGTTTACCTGGAACCCACCAATAATGTGTGATATTTTAATTATACTTGTCGGTGTGTAGGAGAATTGTTTGGAAAGACTCGCTCATTCGCCTTAGAGTTACACACATGCAGTAATGGGTTGTCCCCAAATGTCATTTGACGTCCGCTTTCTAAAATAATATTACACGTATCATGTTTTTTTTTATTAACTCTCTATTAAAACAAATAATATTGAACATGTATTTAATAATACACGATCTGAAGTCCTAATAGTAGCGAAATTTCATAAAATCTGACTATAAACAAGTAAGTACTGCATGATAATAAGCTGTTCGTCACTTACTGTATTGTGATAAAAATCTATAAAAATCCTGTACTTTATTACGGTTAAACGTATAAATTCACCCCCAGAGCTCTGTACTGTAATGTTATTACGGTAAGGATAAAACGTTCGCTCCAAAAATATCTACATTATTACTGGGAACATGTAACACATCCTCGAAACATTTGTTTCTGGTAAATATAATAGCATTCGCCATATAAAACCTCCGTTTATTTACTGTACGGCAAACAATAATTGTATGAACATAAAACTAAAAGTATACTCAGTGAAGCACAAGCCAATGAGAGACGAATAATGGTGTTTGTTGATAGTTGCCGCCAACACGTTAAACAAAATTCTTACAAAGTTTTTGGGGGCCATTCTTTCAAAACAAAATCTCAATATTGTGTCGTGAGCTGGTCCACGGAACAACTCAGTTTGGTTATTGTTTGGCTTTTGTTGTCCTGGTAATTAATGATATATTTCTGGTTGTGTGTTCATTATGGTAGGTGACACTTTGAACTTCTTTCTTCCATCAGTGAATTATTGTGTTATTTCTGTCTTCTATCAGTGAATTATTGTGTTATTTCTATCTTCTATCAGTGTATTATTGTGTTATTTCTGTCTTCTATCACTGAATTATTGTGTTATTTCTTTGGGCAATCTCTGAGTTATCTTGATATATATAGTTGTTCGGGTAAATTGAGAGTTCAGTCTCTTAGTGGTTAAGGAGGTATACTGCATAACGTAGGCAACCAGGCGTGCCATGAGCTTGTACCCTGACGCTGAATACTCCTGCGTGTGTTGAAGTAATTAGGGGTAACAAAAGCAGCAGTAGTAGAGGCAGCAGAAGCAACAGTAAGCCGGGGAAAGTAATATTGTGGCGGGAGAAGTAACATTGTGGCGGGAGAAGTAATATTGTGGCAGGAGAAGTAACATTGTGGCAGGAGAAGTAATATTGTGGCAGGAGAAGTAACATTGTGGCAGGAGAAGTAACATTGTGGCAGGAGAAGTAATATTGTGGCAGGAGAAGTAACATTGTGGCAGGAGAAGTAACATTGTGGCAGGAGAAGTAACATTGAGGCCGGAGAAGTAAGAGTATGGCGGGAGAAGTAACAGTATGGTGGGAGAAGTAACATTGTGGTGGAAGAAGTAACGGTATGGCGGGAGAAGTAACTCTGTGGCGGGAGAAGTAACAGTATGGCGGGAGAAGTAACAGTATGGCGGAGAAGTAACATTGTGGCGGGAGAAGTAACATTGTGGCGGGAGAAGTAACGGTATGGTGGGAGAAGTAACTTTGTGGCGGAAGAAGTAACAGAATGATAGAGAAGTAACAGTATGGCGAGAGAAGTAACAGCATGGCGCGAGAAGTAACAGTATGGCAGGAGAAGTAACAGTATGGCGGGAGAAGTAACAGTATGGTGGGAGAAGTAACAGTATGGCAGGAGAAGTAACAGTATGGTAGAGAAGTAATAGTATGGCGGGATAAGTAACAGTATTGCGCGAGAAGTAACAGTATGGAAGAAGAGGCAACAGCAGGAACAGTAAAAGCAGCAGAAACAACAGTAGATGCAGTGCAGGGAAAAATAGACACAGCAGAAGAGGCAACAGAAACAGTAAAAGCAGCAATAGTAGAGGCAGTAAAAAAAACAATAAAAAGAAACTGAAACAGTAGAGGCAGCAGAAACAACAAAATTGGCAGCAGGACCTCAATAGCGGCGTGAGCCTATACTAACACGATCAACAGGGACAGCATTGGGAAAATCGTAAGAGGTGGTGTAGCGGACTTTGGGGCTTCTTCCCTAGTACGTAACGCTCCAATGCTCCAAAATTTTCACTGCCCCCCCCCCCTCGTCCCCACCCCATATCACACACAATGACAATGTCCTCCTGCTCCTAACTTCACCACACCCCTTCTCTCAGCGTTGTACAGTAAGTTAAGCCCTGTTTAAGGCTTTTTTGTTCCCTGTTAATTTTAACTGGAACACCTGAAGATTCACCTCCCTTCCCCCCACCCCAGCTTATTTCACCCTAAGATTAACCATCCTAACGTTAACATGATACAACATAACCTAACGTAAAATAATAACGTAATATAACATAATCTAACGTAACATTACGTAACGTAGCATAATAACGTAATATAACATATCTAACTTAACCCTTAGCCCAGCCCCATCAGCCATCGTAAGTGTATTAACCATTTGATGAAATAAGCTAAGGGTGAATATTCTGGTGATCCAAGTAAGTTATATGCATAAAAATACAAACTTTCATAATTTGTGTACTGTAAAAGCACAAGTGATTACAGAACTATACATGAACAGTATAAGTAAAAAAGTGTTTCCTTACGTAGATGAATGAATATATACCGTACTCTTTGTTGTTGAAATTGTTAATGTTTTTTTTCGGTTTTGGTAATTCGGGTGCCAAGGTTTTTAGTTCCCTTCACTAGTGAGAATTGGATGATCGTACTGCAAAACATCTTTGACGAGTGATGGGGAAATCTAAGGTGTTTGATAACCCTTTTTAACTTACACACACACACACACACACACACACACTACTACTACTACTACTACTACTACTACTACTACTACTACTACTACTACTGCTACTACTACTACTATGCTGTCACTCGGAATCGAGTAGGACGAACATCCAGCTATGAGACAATGATATGAGTTTTTAGGGATGTCACCTACACGTAGGTTGTGAGTTTTGAGGTGACTAAACAGACCGATACGGGACCTGCAGCATCGTTCACATTCGTTGCACATGTGGAGGGCTCCATCTACTGCGAGGGGGAAGGCGGTGGCAGCGTCTTTCCGGCAATGGCGCTTATCTGCCTGGGTTTGCAGTCGGGCTAACTTGAAAGCATTGACACCTTCCCGTGTGGTGCTCCTCCAAGCGTTACGATGTGGAGTAATCGACTCCCAGGTGAGGGGGTCGATTTGACATTTTTTCAGGTTGATCTTAAGACTATCTTTATACCTTTTCAATTGCCCGCCGGCGATACGTTTACTATTCGTTAGGTGACTGTAAAGTAGCTGCTTTGGCAGTCTACTGTCGTCCATGCGGGTAACATGGCCAGTCCAGCGTAGATGTTCATGGATAATGGTAGCCATGATGCTCCTACAGTTGGTGTCAACAAGAATACCGGCATTTGTTCTCTTGTCTTCCCAGCTAACTCGGAGGATGGAACATAGACTACGTTGTTGAAAGTTTTTAAGTGCCTTGAGGTGCCTCCTGTATGTGACCCATGTCTCACTGCCATATAGCAGGGTAGGGAGGACCACTGCTCGATATACGTGCAGCTTTGTAGATAATTTCAGCTCCCTACAGCTGAAGACACGATTTCAGAGTCTGCCAAACGCTTGAGATGCACATCTGATTTGATGCTAAATGACTTCATCTATGTATACGGTGGTGGACAGGTGGGAGACGAGATACCGAAAAGGGGCAACATTAGAGAGGGTAGTACCATTAAGCTGGATGGATTGTGGAGGTGTGTCTGACCCAAGGGCAGGTTGAAAGAGAATCTGAGTCTTACATACATTCAGCTCAAGGCCGAAGTGTGCATACGCGTCTGCGTAGGTGTTCAGGATCTCCTGTAGGTCGTGTTCAGTGTAAGCAACAAGGGTGAGGTCGTCTGCATACCGAAGTTCAGTAATGGAAGCTGCCGACACCTTTGTTCCTACCTGGGGTTGTCTTATGTTGAAAAGTTCCCCTTCACCCGGTACTTCGATGTTCACTCCGCTGGCTAAATTGGCACTGGCATGAGTAAGGAACACAGCCAAAAAGATGGAAAAGAGAGTTGGTGCCAGTACACTCCCATGTTTAACCCCTGTTTGGATGGGGAAGAACTCTGACTGGGTGTCCGTTCATGCAATCGTGGAGTTGCCTCACAATGGCGTTGAATTTTGGTGGGCAGCCAAAACAGCTGAGGGTCCACCAGAGGGCTTCCCTGTTGACCGAGTCGAGAGACGTGGTTAAGTAGATGACAGCCATGTTCAGGTCCCGACGCTGTTTTCTGCATTTTTCCTGTATCTGGCAGTCAGCAAAGATCATGTCAGTGGTGCCACGTGATGGTCTAAAACCACATTGAGATTCTGTGAGGAAGTTTTCCGCCTCAGGAAGAAGTCTGTTTAGGAGGACTCGGAAGATAATCTTGTCAGCTACGGAGAGCAGCGAGATCCCACGGTAGTTGCCACAGTCTGACCGGTCACCCTTTTTCTCATAAATATTGACAATGGCGGCGTCATTAAAAGCTTGGGGGATTTCCTCCTTTTCCCATATATTCTCCAGGAGGAACTGGAAACGGCTGATAAGCAGAGGTCCTCCTGCTTCATATACCTCGGCTGGGATCCCATCAGGCCCTGAGGCTTTGTTATTTTTCATCTGTTTGATGGCAGTAGCTACCTCATCCAGATATGGAGGATAGCTGAGGTGGATCAGCTCTGGATGCTGAGCGACCAGCTGGGTAGTCAGGACAACGACATTGGTATTTCAGTTGAGCAATGAATGGTAATGCTCTTTCCAGCGCTGAAGGAGGCCTTCATCGTCTTTAATTATGAGGTTACCGTCAGATGAGCGGAGGGGGGCGCGCCGTGGGTGATTGGCCCATAAAATGTGTTAGTGGAAATGAAAAATTCGCTGATCTACAAGTTTTTTTGCTTCACATGCTTTATTTTTAAACCAGTCGTTTTTTAGATTGTGAAGTTCCCACTGGGCTGCCGCTTTCTTCTTGCGGAAGGTATCAGCTTTGGTCCGAGACTCAGAGTTGTTCTGCTAGTCAGTAAAAGCAGTACGTTTATCATCCATGAGTACTTTGATTGCCGGGTCATTTTCATCAAACCAGTCCTGGTGTATTCAGTTGATCTGGCCGAGGGTCGCTCTGCAGGTTTTTGTCATAACAGCATTAAGAGTATCCCATTCGGCGCTGGGATTCACGGTGTTTGCTGTACAGTAGTCAATGAGATGCCAGTGTTTGGATCGTGGGTTTTGCCACGAACCCTTGAACTTGTCGGCCTGCCTCAAGGTATTGATGATAGTGAGTGGTGT
Organism: Homarus gammarus; assembly: GCA_958450375.1. NCBI lineage: Eukaryota > Metazoa > Arthropoda > Malacostraca > Decapoda > Nephropidae > Homarus > Homarus gammarus. The sequence goes on along the minus strand of CAUDMG010004029.1, from coordinate 1,314,311 downwards.
GCAGCACACTTGCCGAGGAGGAGTAGGCGTTGGGATTACACTTGCCTAGTCCATTTCTCCCCATGGTTCCCTGCCAAATATTAGCTTTTCTGCCAACTCTGGCATTGTAATCGACAAGGAGCACAGCCTTGTCTTCTCTGGAGATAGAGGTTAGCACTCTGTCGAAGTCGGCATAAAAGGCCTCCTTGATGTCATCCTCTGCATCCAGTGTTGGGGCGTATGCACTGATGAAGAAGGCATGACGTGAGTGATTCAGTGGAACTCGAAGCGTTATGAGGCACTCGTTGATGCCAATAGGCATTTCAGTTAGCCTGTGTAGGATGCTTTGGCGGATGGCTAATCCAACCCCATAAATGCGGTTTCTCCGCGCAGCAGGCTTACCCTTCCAGAAGAAGGTGTAGCCAGACCCCCGTTCTTTAAGTTGGCCCTCATCTGGGAGCCGGAACTCACCGATGGCTGCTATGTCGATGTTATACCTCGCCAGCTCTTTTACCACAGGGGCAGTTCTTCTTTTAGGACGTGCATGTGTGCCAGTATCCATAAGGGTCCTGACATTCCATTGCAGCGACCATAGGAGGTTGCATGGTTTGTTTTTGTTTGGATCTGTGATTTTGGGTGTGTTTTCGACCGCATAAGGATGACCTTACTGGGTGCGGTTGCCCATTCAGGTTGGGTTTTTAGGCAGGCTATGTTTAGGGCACCTTTTCTAGCCCCTTCCCCAACCAGGTAGTGGGTAGTAGGCAGCTACCAAACAAGGAGGTACTACCGCCTGGGAAGATATTTGAAGCATAATATATTGTCTAATGGTAGACCCTGCTGCCATATGGCATTACGAAAATTGTGACCAAGTCCCAGGTTGCTGATCTATCTTTCTGCCTCATTTACACACAATTGCAGGGTCTCAACTGTCTCTCTTGCTATTGACAACACCACAAATATTACCGTACTAATTCTTGATCTGTTTTATTCATTCTATTTTATTCTCCTATGTCAGTTGATATTAATATTGAAGAGGGGCCTTCTCGGATGGGTCCCACTGGTCGGGAAGGTTGTGGACCCCAGGGCCGACCTCATCATCATCATGTTACTGGGGCCTCAACTGACGCCACCGCGGTTGCTGGAGGATCGGCTTTTTTAACACTTCAATTTTCCAACATTCGCGGCCTGAGATCCAATTTTCCTTCTGTGGAGCACCATCTATTAACCTCTAAACCCGACCTGTTACTACCTTCTGAACTTCACCCAAACCTTTTCAAGTCTCCAACTACAACCTTTATACCCCCTTCCGTTCTAAGGGAGGTGTATGTGCCGACTGCAACACACGTACACCTATAGCTCGACTCACGGATCTTGAATCTTTCCTTTATGATGTCATCTGGCCCAAATATCTCTACCTACTGTGACTATTTTTCTTTGTTTCCTATACTGTTCTCCCAACTCTACCAACTATTTCGAACTCTTTGACTATCTCACTTCTTGCTATGAGTCGTTGCTATCCACACACCCCAACACCGAGATCCTCTCCCTGAGAGACTTCAATGTACATCACAGGGAGTGGCTTGGCTCTGTAAGGGATGACTCAGGTGGGGCTGAGGCACTCTCTTTTTCCCTACTTAATGATTTGGAACAAATAATCAAACACCCTACACGCGTTCCTGATAGACACGATCAGCTTGCTAACATTTTTGATCTTTGTTTTACCTCTAACCCCTCACACTATTCATACTCAATTTCTGCCCCCTTGGGGTATTCTGATCACAACCTTATTTCTATTAAATCAAACTGGACACGACCCACCTCTACTGTAAACGTCAACTATGGCACTATCGGAGGGCAATCTGGCAATCCTTGCGAGAATTCTTCACAGACTTTCCTTGGGATGAATGTTGCTTTTCCACTCGGGACGCCTCGGTATGTGCTGACAGCATTGCTGGGGTTATACAGGGCGGTATGAATGCATTTATCGCATCTTCTACCAAAACTTTCACATTACAATCACGGTTTGATCGCTCCTGCTCTCTTGCTTGCAGGGTGAGAGATAGGGCATATTGCGCTATGAAACTATCTCCTCCTTTTACCCACACCTCTTTCATTACTTCTAGGAATCGATGTAAGGCTATTCTTCATAGGGCCAAGCGGAATTTTACAAAAAAGAAAGACCGCTGTCCTGACAAATTCTTCCTACAGTAAATCCTTCTGGTCCTTAACCAAAAACATCTTTAACAACTTCTGCACTCCTTGTTTTCCTCCTCTCTTCCGACCTGATAACTCTATAGCCAACTCTCCCCCTGACAAAGCCAATCTCTTTGGCACCTTATTCTCCTCCAACTCCACCTTAGACGATTCCCACTTTATCCCTCCTACCCCTGCTCCTCCTACCTCTGCTCCTCCTACTGAACCTTTGCACTTTCCTATAATCTCCACTCGCAGGGATGCCAGTGTTTTATCCAGGTTGGATGTGAGTAAGGCTCAAGGACCGGACAGAATACCCCCTCGTGTTGTGAGGGAGTGTGCTGAAGCTCTGTCCCCTGTGCTTACTCGCCTCTTTCGCCTCTGCCTCAAAACCCAAACTTTTCCTTCTTCTTGGAAGCATGCCTTGGTTCAGCCCATCCCGAAGAAGGGTGACCATTCTAATCCCTCTAACTATCACCACATTGCCCTAACTTCATCCCTCTTTAAGATTTTCGAAACTATCTTGAACTCCCATTTTCTCCGTCACCTTGAACGCCATTCTCTTTTGTCGGATCACCAGTATGGCTTTCGCCAGGCGAGATCTACTGGTGATCTGCTCTCTTATTGCACCCATCTTTGGTCATCCTCTCTTAGGGATTCTGGGGAAACGTTTGTTGTGGCCCTCGACATGTCCAAATCATTTGACATGGTATGGCACAATTCTTTGCTATTTAAACTTCCCTCTTTTGGCTTACCTTCCCCACATTGTTTTCTCATCTCTAGCTTTCTTGAGAACCGATCCATGACAGTTGTTGTCGAGGGATCGATCTCTCGCTCTTTTTCTACCAATAGTGGTGTCCCACATGGTTCTGTTCTTTCACCTACACTCTTCCTTATTTTTATCAATGATTTACTTCACACTACAACTAATTTTATCCATTCATACGCTGATGATTTTACTGTACCCTTCACTCTTCTTCACATTTTCCCCTTCCTCCTAACTCTCAAATTATAGGTTTCTAGAACTGATATCATTACTTCTATCAATGCAGATCTGTGCAGCATCTCTGAAAGGGTAGGTACAAACTTGGTTAAATTTAATAGTAATAAAACTCAATATTTACCAATTACACTTTCTAAATTAGACGATCTCCCACCAATTACATTTCAGGACGCTATCATCCTGCCTAATTCTAAAATAAATATGTTAGGCCTCACCATTTCCTCCAATATGTCCTGGAAATCACACATCCTTAATATAGCTAAAGCTGCCTTCCGAAAGTTGAGAATGCCGTACACATGCCGTAGCTACTTCACTCCTCAGCAGTTGCTCCAAGTATATAAGGGATTCATTCGTCCTAACTTGGAGTACTGCTCTCATATCTGGGGTGGCTCTTCTTCTGTCCAACTGCTAGATAGGGTGGAATCAAACTCATTTCGTCATATTAACTCTCCTCCTTTAGTCGCTCAATCTCTCTTCCCTTTCTCTTCCCCGATATGTTGCTTCACTCTCTGTCTTTTACAGGTACTTTAGCGGCCAATGTTCGGTGGATTTGACATCCTGTGTACCGCCGGCAAGACCATAAGCTCGTAACACACGTCTTGCCCGCGGTGCCCACAGTTTCTCCGTGGATGTCGGTCACGCGAGAATAACCCGTTATAGTACCGCCTTCTTTCCTCACACAGCCAAACTGTAGAATGCTCTGCCTTCTTCTGTGTTTCCATATTTATACAATCTGTCTCACATTAAAATGCTGGTTTTCCGGCATTTTCGTGGTGTAGATTAACACAGTATAACCTTTTTCTTCTCTATATTCAATATATTGTTCCTTATTTTTTGCCCCCCCCCCCCCCCCAGGCCCCGTCGTGTGTCGTTTGACCTGTGCCTGGGTGGGCTAATTCCCGTAAAAACAAAAACAAATGTGGGTTGAGCAGAGTGGCTCCCCGAAAGGGCTGCTTAGTCGCACAGACAGGACCGGATTGCACTGCTGCCTAGATCCCAGTGCGTAAACGACCATCTTATCTGCGCCGCCCATGTGCAGAGTTGTGACTAGAGACTCCCGGCAGTCATCTCTGCCTGTCCCCGTCGCCACTCGTCCGTCGTCATAGGATTTTTGGGGTATAGGGGTTTTGATGATGATGAGTGGTATGATGAACTGGATGATGGCTGCGCGTGAGTTGCTCCTGTCTAGGAGCACAGGCTGCAACCACACATCTTGGCTCTCCCTTTTTCTGATCCAGTGATGCAAGTGTTGCAACGACTGGGGAGAGGGAGAGCCGCAATGGACTGCAGATAGCCCAGTTTGTTGGGTTTCGCTTAAGTAGCCTGTCCATCAGGCATTGCTTTCGTCCGCCGGTGTAGTCGTTGGGTTCCCACGGTGGTCAGCTCTTCCGCCTACACCGCCGTTGAGGTCATGTTGGAGCTCTGTAAGTATGTCTGCCTGATGCGGGGTTCCACCACAGATTTTTCGTTTGGGGTTTACTCCCGTAGTCTTATACCTTCCAAGGTTAATCCGCAAGGAAGTGGGGCGGTGGCTGCTAGGCGCCACGACGAGTCCACATACCATTGGGCCGTCCCTCTGGGCTCACTGCTACTCCGAGATCCCTTGCTGACCTAGTCTGGGCCCACGAGGCACCCAGTTACCGTGTGTTGCCACGAGGGGGCACAGCAGGAGTTTTGATGGTGAGGAGGCTGAGTACTGTCAGGGGAAGACTTATGCAAGTTGCTTCCCTGTTCGCCACGAGGGCTAGCCAGCGGCGGCAGCTGAAAGCGAGAGGAAGCAAGCAGTGCTTGCACCTCAACACTAACATAATGCTTCAACTCCAGACGCATCTCACCACTTTGTGTGTGGCTGCACACACACACACACACACGCACACACACACACACACACACACACTCCTATTGTGGTCACTGTTGAATGAGATCAAACACCTTCAGTAATCAAGGCTTTATTCAACTCATAAATCCAAATACATCTGCAACAGAACAAAACAAAACCCAATTAGAACAACAGAATATTTAGAGTAAAGGTAAACACAAACATAATTTATTCCATAATATGACATTCACCCCTGCCAAGATAATCAATCAAACATCATAGCTGTATTGCTGGGGGTCTCTTCGCTGCCGAGTAGAACGACGAAGAGGTAACTCCTGCATGATACTAGGATTCAGCAATGTCGTCCCGGTATCTCCCTCTGCAGCAACTCCCTCACCATTATCGAATGTTTCTGGCTCCACTGAAGGTGAGATTGATCCTGCAGAGATGTCTGAGGATAAGGTTCCACCAGGGCATGGAGCAAGATCACGGAGGGAAACTGAAGATTCGCGTCCATCTGCATACTTGATGTGTGCATACGTTGGGTTAGCCTCGAGGAGCTCCACCTAATCAACGAGAGGGTCACCTTAGCTTGAGCGGACGAATCGGCGTAAGAAGACAGGACCTGGAGTCGTTAGCCATGTTGACAGGGATGTACCCTGACAAGATCGTCTTGGAAAACTGAAAAACCTCTCATGTGGACTCACGTTGATGGCTGTTGAGAGCAATGATCTAATGGAGTGAAGTGCTTCAGGTAGGAGAGCCTCCCATTCAGTATCCGGAACATCTCGAGATTTGGCAGCTAAACATATGGACTTCCAGATTATGCCATTGTACCGTTCTATTTGACTGTTTCCTGTTGGGTGGTAAGGTGTTGTTTTGCTGGACGCCACTCCACGACTAGCGAGATGAGTTTTCACTTCACGAGACATAAATGCACTTCCTCGATCAGAGTGGACAAAACTCGCCATACCTCAAAGCGAGAAGATGGTGTCCAGACATCTGATGACAGTTGAGGAGGTCATGGCAGCACATGGAATAGCAAAGGGAAATCTGGAATATTCATCCACAGCAGTGAAGAGATATGAGTTTCTCGTTTGTAATGGAAGAGGACCTTTGAAGTCAATGCTCAGTCTAGCCATTGGTTGAGTAGCTGTGATAAGGGTATTTTCAGTAGGCCTGTGAAATATTGGCTTGATTTCAGCACATACACGACAAGGTGAACAGACCTTTTTCACATCCTCCGTAGAAAATGGGAGGTTCTTTGTCCGGACAAAATTAAGCATTCTGACAACCCCCGCGTGGCAGAGCCCTTCATGGATGACAGCGAGGTTTGACGATGAGATGGCTCCGCAGAACGCTTGGGTGAAAGTGTCAGGAGCAACGTTGTCTCTACCTGGCCGATACCAAATGGAATAGCTGAAACAAGCGAGTTCGAGTCGCCACCCTTGTATCTTGTCATTCTTCACTTTAGTCCTCCTACGACTGTCCAGCATAAATGCAACTGATCGCTGGTCAGTAACAATGGTGAAGTGCCGTCCCAACAACAGGTAAGACCACTTTCTCACCGATTCAATTATTGCAGTCGCCTCCTTCTTAACAGGAGGATAGTGAATCTCACTGCCAGATAACATCCGAGACATGAAGGCTAATGGCCGACCAGCTTGATTCAAAGTAGCAGACACGGCCACATCCGACGCATCACACTCCACAACAAATGGGATGGCATGGTCAATGCTATTTAGGGCAGCTTCCCCAAGCAGTTTCTTCAAGTCATCAAAAGCTGTGAACGCTTCACGGTCCAGAGGAAAAGATTTAGCCTCGTAGAGAGGCCGAGCCTTGTCTGAAAACTCCGGGATCCACTTAGCGTAATAAGCAAACATACCAAGTACACGTTGAAGAGCCGATCAGTTTGTAGGTGGTGGAAGTTCTTGCAGTGGTTTTAGCCTTTCAGAATCTGGTTTGATTTGACCATTCCCAAGTTGATAACCCAGAAGATTGATCGATGTTGCTGATATTGTAGATTTGGATGTGTTGAATGTCCGCTTCCTTTCCCCAGCAGCAGCAAGAAATTTCTCAAAATTTGCATCATGTTTTTTCTGATCCCGACCACCTATGGTAATATTGTCAAGGTAGGGAAATGTGTCACATAGATTCTCCTCCTCCACGAACTTGTCTATGGCTGTTTGAAAAACAGCAACACCATTAGTGACACCAAATGATACACGTGTGAATTGATACAGTCTGCCATGTGCTTCAAATGCTGTAAAGGGCTTATCAAACTCGCTTATGCGTAGTTGGTGGTATGCGCTCTTTAGATGAAATGGTTTCAATGTTTGGCAACGGATATGCGTCGAGATTGGTGTAAGTGTTCACCGTAGAAGAGTAGTTGATGCACATTCGTTTTCTGTGACAGCCTGAATCATCTCTTGCAATCACCACCTGTGCACGCCAAGGTGATGTACTTGATTCTATGATGCCTTCAGACAGTAGGCGTTGTATTTCTTTGGTAATGAACTTTTGGTCATCAGGGCTTAACTTCCTAGATTTGGTGGCTATCGGCTTTGCATCTCCTCGCATGTTTGCAAATAACAGTGTTTCTGACAGACCTGCTGATGCCAGGCTACATACAGCTTGTTACCAATGTTGGAAATCTTGAGCTCAGGTCTGGGTCCTCCATACTCTATGGTAACTGAGGAGTTGTTTTTGGAAATCTATACCGAGAATAACATCACCACAAAGATTCTCAATGACGCCCAGGCGTGTGTTTGGATAATGACTGTCATTCATATAGAGATCCACCGTACATTCACCTGTCACAGAAGCCGTTGAAGAAGACATTGCCAGGGTTATACTTTGGGAAACGGGTTTGATGTGAAGCTTAAGCCGATGGGCCACTCTCTTGTCAATGAAACTCTCAGAACGTGCAAAATCAATAAGGCCGGAGATTCGTCTTCCATTTACCTTTAAGTTTGTAGCAGAGCAATGGAGATGAAATTCATACTGTGACGTGTTTCTTACCCTTAGTCTGACAGAATTTTGCCCAGTGCCCTCTTTTTCCACGTGATGAACAATCACTATCTTTAGCTGGACATCTCGCCCGTAAATGAAGACTGCCACCACAAAAACTAACATCGTTTCTTAGTGGTCATACTAGCAAGTGTTAAGTCCTCAACTGGACGTATATTTTGTTGATTAGTGTACGGTGACTTAACAGTTTCCTCCACACATCCTGAAGCTGCTACAATGACAGGGCCGAGTGGCTGGAAGGCTTCCGAAGTACGCTGTGCAAGATCCAGGGCTCTAGCTTGATCAAAGGCTTGAGATAGTGTGAGAACCTGATTTTCCAATAGACGTTGACATATTTGCAAAAGATAGTCCGTTGATGAAGGCATCCCGTACTAATCTTCACGATATTCTTCGGCTGTGAGAGCTTTTAGAGCACAATCTTTGCTGAGTCTGTGCAAGTCGCGAAGAAATTCATCCAGTGTTTCGGAAGGACGCTGACGTCTAGTGGCGAATATCTCATTTTTCTTTTTCACATACAACTTTTCCAACACTTGTATAGCTGTTTCAAACTCCGTAGCATCAGCAAAGTATTCATACACAGTAGCAGACACATATTTTGTCAAACATCGTAGTTTGTCAGGCGCTCTGTCTCCACACTCATTAATAAAGTTGTCAAAAGTTTTACGCCAATGCTTGTATTCCTTCTCAGCAGCTGGGGAATTTGGATCAACATCAAGCTTGTCGGGGCAGAGTATGCGTTCCATGCTGCTAGTAGAATATGAGTTGAAAAAATTGTCGTATGAGATCAAACACCTTCAGTAATCAAGGCTTTATTCAACTCATAAATCCATATACATCTGCAACAGAACAAAACAAAACCCAATTAGAACAAGAGAACATTTAGAGTAAAGGTAAACACAAACATAATTTATTCCATAATATGACAGTCACAACACTAGGCAGGTGGTATCACGAGCAGGATGAAAACAAGCGTTTAGCAATTACTCATAAAGTAATATAGGGAACCCTCTCATCCTCTGCTGCTAGTCAAGGTTGTGGCTTCCGACAGGCTGGTCGGCAGAGGCTGACAGGAGGTCGCAGTGTGAACTTCACAAGAGGTGAGCGTATCGTGTAAGTTATAAGATTATTCAAACCCTTCCCGGCAGAGTGTGTGTTAGAGCATGTATCATACCAGACCGGGAAGCCTGTTGCTGTAAGTACCGTGTGAGGGACTAGCAGGGAGCAAAGGTATAGTGCACTTGTAGGTCTCTAGTTGTGTGTGGGGCCGGTTTAGGAGGAGGCAAAGTGTTCACACTCTCCAGTGAACGACCACCGTCGGCATTAGCCGTAGGGTTCACCCTGCTAGATCGTTGATTTAATGTAACTAGGTATTGTCTGTGGTTGTACCATGCTATATGGATAGGGAAGACTAAGCTAAGTTAGGATTTATCCTTTATGAGAATATTTTCATTATGCACGTATGTTCTGTTATGGTTAGGCGGTGTAACGATTTATCTGTAGTTTGTGGAACATAGTGTTGGTTATATTTGGTCCATGTTCTCAGTATTGTATAATACTAGTATATGTTAGGTTACGTTCTCTTATCTTTTGTATTATCTGAATATATTATGTTATATGTTTGCCATGCCATGTTGTCTAGTTATGTTGGGTGACCTTATTTATTATGAAAGATGTATTGGAGTAGGGTAATGTATACACATAAAGAGGTGGTGGTGGTCACAACAATAGTCAGAATGTGGTGGTGGTTGTTAGGTTCTGAATAATAAGTTCTATATACAGGAGAGAACACAAACACCTGTATAGTTTTGTAGGTTCGGTTTACTGGATAAGAGTATGTACACAGAGAAGAGCAGCGGTCTCCCTTGGCTAGGCTCCTTGTCAACTGCTATAGGCGACGTATGGCAAGTGATACATTAGCAGCTTCCATACGTCGCCAGGCACATTAATTAAGCGTGTGGGATATGGTAATAACATTGCCACACGCTGCCAGCTAGGCTGAATAAATAATACATAAATAGAGCACATACATAATATACATACATGATATATAATCCAGCATACATAATATACATACACCTCCCTCCCCCCTATACGCTCATAGCAAAGTCTTGAGCGGACCTTTTCTTTTGGATCCGTTCTGAGCGTCGAGGGACTTCATCACTGGGAAGGGTATGGGACTCAACACTGGTGGCGGGGCCAGCAGAAGGCATTGTTACGGGTCGGAGAAAACGGCGGTTCCTCCACCACACACGACCACTGGGTAACCGCACCTGGTAGTCCCGTGACCTGCCGAGACGCATAACTACGCCTACTTTGTCCCAACGTAGGGAGGTCGGGTCCTGAACACGGACTTGGGTGCCGACACTCAACCTGGGGAGAGAACGGGCGTGGTCATTGTAGCGGGCGACGACGTCCTGAACACGTTCGGCGGCTCGGCGATCACAATCCTCTGTCTTGGCCTGCCACTCCTTGGAGAAGGATTGAGGGTGAGCAGGGACACAAGAACGAAAGGGGCGTCCATACAAAACCTGGGCAGGGGAGCGTCCGGTGTAGTTAGGTGTGTTGCGGAGTTCAAGAAGACCCCTGTCGAAGGCCTCGCAGTCAATGTTCCCAGAAGGGGCCACCTTAAGGATGAGGTGCTTCAGGGATTTGACAGCAGCCTCAGCGTGGCCGTTGGACTGCGGGTAATGGGGCGATGACAACACATGCCGGACTCCCCATCGGTCAAGGAACACAGCAAAGTCCCGGCTTGTGAACTGAGGCCCTCCGTCGGTTCGCAGGCGTACAGGAACGCCCACGTCACGGAAGTAGTGGCGGAACTTGCTGATGGTGGCGGCAGACGTCGTGTCATTACCGCACTTGATGACAACCGGCCAACCAGAGAGACGGTCGACGATAACGAGGAAGGACTTTCCTGACACACAGAAAAAGTCGGCCGACACAGACTCAAAGGGGCGGGTGGGGTTGTCGTCACTCATAAAGGGTTCCTGCTGCTGGCTGGGTTGTAATACTTGGCAGGGCTCACACGCACGGACAACATTGGAGATGTCGGAGTTGATGCCGGGCCAGAACACAGTCTGTCGTGCACGTCGTTTGGTGGCCTCAGCTCCACGGTGACTGTCGTGAAGGCGGGCCAAGGCGTGGGGACGTGATGCAGCAGGGACAACTACACGTGCTCCGTACAGAACAAGGTCTCCGTCGCAGTAGAGTTCATCGCGGAGTTTCCAATACGGAAGCAGGGTGTTGTGAAGATCGTAGCGGTTGCTAGGAAATCCATTCCTCACACACTCGACGAGTCGGACATAGGAAGGGTCATCTCGGGCCGCTGTTCGAAGGTCCTCCATTGCCTTGTCGTCATCTGGTGACAGGTCCGAACGAAGGGATTGGACGGCATGGAGAGTGACCACAGTCCTGACGGAAAGAGCGAGGTCGGCGTCGAGTACATGGTCTTCTGGAGTAGGGCGGCTGACAGGGGAGCGGGATAAGGCATCAGGGATGCAGAGCTCCTTGCCAGCACGCCACACTGCAGTGAAGATGTACGCCGAGAGCTTCTCTTTCAGACGCTGGAGGCGAGGGTTCTCAACGGCGTCTAGCGTGTAGTGGTTGAGGATCGGGACAAGCGGGCGATGGTCGGTCACTAGGTGAAAGTGTTGCAGGCCAATGAGGTAAAACCTGCACTTGGACATCGCCCAAACCACAGCCAACAGCTCCAACTCAATAGTGGCGTAGCGCGTCTCAGTGTCAGAGAGGAAACGCGAGCTACACTGGACGAGCCGGAACTGCCCTCCACCATGATCCTGCAGTAGGGCGTATCCCACGCCAAACAAGCGTGAGGCGTCTGTCTGCAGAACTGTCGGCAAGGCTGGGTCAAACGTGGCGAGGACAGGTGGACGAGACAGGGCCTGTTTCACTTGCTGGAAGGCCTTGTCGTGGTCGGGGGTCCACAGGAATGTCCTCTTGGGGCTCATCAGGGGCGAAGTGGTTGAGCAGCTGCGGAGATGTCCGACGAAAACTCTGCTAACTGGTTGACGAGACCGATGAAGGACCTCAAGTCGGTCAGGTTAGCAGGGGTGGGAAAATCCGTAATGGCGCGGACCTTTTCCGGGTCAGCTGCGATACCATTCCCTGAGAGGGTGTACCCACAAAAGTCAACTGAAGAGCTGGCCAGAACAAACTTGTCGGCATTTAGGGTAATGCCGTGGTTCCGGCACCTGTTGAGTACCTCGTAGATACGGCAGAGGTGATCCATATAATCCTCGTCGTACACGAGTATGTTGTCGACCACTTTCACGCAGTTTGCCAGACCTTGTAGAGCCATATCACCTCGAAGACAGAAAGCGTCTCCTGTAGCGGCGAATCCCATGGGGCCACGGCAATAACTGTAACGTCCATGCGGGGTGATGAACGTTGTGAGTGGTCGGTCTTCCTCGGCAAGCTCTATCTGCCAGTATCCACACAGGGCGTCCATCGTCGTGAAGAAGCGCGCCTTCGGGTTCACGCTGCGTATGGCTGCAAAGGGCGTGGGAGAAGGGTGCGCAGGTCGAGACACCTGGTTGTTGAGCTTGGAAAGGTCAGTGGTGATCCGAACACCACCTTTAGGTTTTGCGACGACAACCATCGGGTGACACCATGGAGACGGGTCATCGCCGGTTGGTACAATAATTTCTTGGGCGACCATGGAGTCCAGCTCGTTTTTGACCGCCTCGCGGAAGGCCAGGGGAACCAGTCGAGGGGTGTAAATAGCGAATGGCTTCGCGTCGTCCCTCAGGTGGATCCTCATGGGGGGGCCTGCCATCTTCTTGAGAGGCTTGGATTCCAGAGCGGACTTGGTCACCAGAACGTCGCTGAATTCCTTCAGGAAGTACTTCCGAGCATCCGAAGGAGAGGTGTCACTGGCAAGAGGCAGGGGTAGGGCGGCAGCAGGGTCGTTGCTGCTCCCTTTTTGCACCCTGTTGGCGTGTTTTACCTCAAGAATAGGTTTGGGGAAGTCCTGGGAGATGATGGCCAACTCCTGACAATGTCTGTAGGACAGCAAAGGAGTCTGGACACCGTTATGCACATCAATCCAGGCTTGACACGACCTGTTGCCAAAGGTGACTTGTGCTTGGAGTGAACCCAGGGCCGGGGTCATCTGTGAACCATCTGCCATAAAGCGGAGATCCTTGGGGGGCGGTCCTAGATCACTTGGAGAGAGCCCCAAGCCTTGCAAATGCTGGGGACCGATGACTGTAGCATCAGCGCCGGTGTCGGGCAACATCTGAAGACGGGATGACACACCGCCGTAGGTCACAATGACACTGATATACTGAGGGACTTTGGTCCTGGGACGCTGGGGGGAGCACACATTCCTAATGTGGCTCGAGCGTTGTCAAGAGTCGTCGTACCTCTGATTGGAAGACTGTGGGCGGCCCTCTCTGGTGGAGGGGGGCTGAAGCTTCCGCCGACGCGGTCCCTTGGGTATGTTGGAAGGGCAACACTTGTCATAGTGGCCCAGACGACCACACACATTGCACTGGACGCGTTTGGCTGGGCACCGTACTGTGAGTGACCAGTGGCCCTTACGGTCACAACTGTTGCAGGTAGACTCAGCAGCTGGACACACCTGTGTTCCGTGCTGCTCACCACAGTTGTTGCAAAATAAACCGGGCGTGGACGTGGTGGGCGAAGGCGTAGGAACAGACTTCTTGTCCTTCTTGTACCGGGACACAGCGCGTACAGCTGTAGGGGGAGCGCGGATGGCAGAGGTGGCACACCTGGCAGCCTCATAGGAGCGACATATCGTCGACACATCCTTAAGAGAAGAGGAAGAGTCGAGGGAAGTGAGGCGTTGGACAAGTTCCTCGTCCTTAACACCCATCAGGATCACCTGCTTCAACTGGGTCTCCTCGCACTGCTGGTGGTGGCCTGGACATATATCTACCTCTTCCGAGGCTCTCTTAAGACGCACGTAAAAGGCATCAAAAGACTCACCCTCCAACTGTCTGCAGCTAAACAATTCCCTCCTGCGCAGAGCTTCATTCTGCTGTCCTTTGATGTGCCGTTGTAGAACGTCCAGTACCTCCTCTACAGACAGCAAAGAGGTTGGGGGTACCTGCAACGTATGTTCCAAGACACGCTGAATTTCCAAGGACAGGCACATACGCAGCTGGATGAGTTGTTTAGGCTGTGACAAACTCTGGAGATCCACCATTGTAGAATAATCAGTCCACCGTCGCCGCCATTCACGAAAAGTCTGGAAAGTCTCATCAGGCTTCAAGATGGGCGGCGTTTGAGCTGCTGCTTTAGGTGGGGCTGGGGGGCGTGAAGGAAGCATGGATGAGGTATCTGAACCAGTCAGTACCGAGGCAGTGTTAGAGCCAGGGGCTTGGTTAACAGTGAGGCGAGATATCAAGGCTTCAAACCGTTCACTGTCTTCCAATCTCCGTTGGTTGTCTCGTTCTGCCTCTGCTTGCCTTCTGTGCTCATCCGCCAAACGTCTGTGGGCTTCATCCTCGCGTTTCTCATCTCTCATAAGCTTCAGTAAAGCAATTATCTCTGGAGACAACGCTGAATATTGAGGTGAGGGACTGCGCGATGTGGGGGCTGGAGCGTCGTGGCCGGCCTGGTCATCCATCTCTGCGGGGCTATCACCCGTCTGAGTCATCCAGACGCTGGGTCCACGGCTACGTAAGGCGTGAGACATAACTACTTCCTCTGTGTACTATGTCTTAAATCAGTGTTGACCGGTCAGCCCGTCGTATCAACAAGATTTCAGACAAAAAATTAATTAAATACACAGATAAGTAGGTTATATATATAAAATATATATAAGGAAGCCGCGCGGTCAGCGAGTGTTAGTACGTGTATGTGTGTGAGTGTGTGTCCCGGGCCGGCAAAGCGTCTCGCCCCAGCTGTGAGGGGGGGTGGAGGCGGCGCTGTGAGGGGGAGTGGAGGGAGAGGCGCGGCGACTCCCAGTCAGTCCAGTTACCCTCAGAACGCGGTCAGAGACGGGTGCACTGAACTCTACTCCTTACAAATGCCCAGAACGTGCCGTATACCTTGGGAATCCTTTAGAACAAGGTCACACATGAATGGCACGAACACACAATGCACTAAACACTTCACAGAAAATCACTGTCACTGACACTGCTCAAAGTTGCTGAAATTCTTCAAGGTGACGCGCGGGAGTTGACCCAAGCGAGAGGAGGAGTCCATCCGGCTTTCCACAGACTTTGCGCTATCACTCGTAATTATCCAGTAAGATCGGATCACTGCGCCATGTTAGGTTCTGAATAATAAGTTCTATATACAGGAGAGAACACAAACACCTGTATAGTTTTGTAGGTTCGGTTTACTGGATAAGAGTATGTACACAGAGGAGAGCAGCGGTCTCCCTTGGCTAGGCTCCTTGTCAACTGCTATAGGCGACGTATGGCAAGTGATACATTAGCAGCTTCCATACGTCGCCAGGCACATTAATTAAGCGTGTGGGATATGGTAATAACATTGCCACACGCTGCCAGCTAGGCTGAATAAATAATACATAAATGGAGCACATACATAATATACATACATGATATATAATCCAGCATACATAATATACATACAGTGGTCACAACAATAGTCAGAATGTGGTGGTGGTCACAACAATAGGCAAGTTGTGGTGGTGGTGGTGGTGTTGGTCACAGCATAAGGAAGACGGTGGTGGTGACAACAATAGGCAGGTTGTGATAGTGATTACAACACAAGGCAGGCGGTGGTGGTCACAACAATAGTCAGAATGTGGTGGTGGTCACAACAATAGGCAAGTTGTGGTGGTGGTGGTGGTGTTGGTCACAGCATAAGGAAGACGGTGGTGGTCACAATAATAGGCAGGTGGTGGTAGTGGTCACTACACTAGGCAGGTGGTGTTAGTGGTCACAACAGTAGGCAGGTGGTGGTGGTGGTGGTGGTGGTAGTCACAACACTAGGTAGTTGGTGGTAGTGGTCACAACACTTGGCAGGTGGTGGTGGTCACAACACTTGGCAGGTGGTGGTGGTGGTCACAACACTACGCAGGTGGTGGTGGTGGTCACAATAGTAGGTAGGTGGAGGTAGTGGTCACAACACTAGGCAGGTGGTGGTGGTGGTCACTACACTAGGTAGGTGGTGGTAGTGCTCACTACACTAGGCAGGTGGTGGTGGTGGTGGTCACTACACTAGGCAGGTGGTGGTAATGGTCACAACACTAGGCAGGTAGTGGTGGTGGTCACAACAGTTGGTAGGTTGTGGTAGTGGTCACAACACTAGGTAGGTGGTGGTCACTACACTAGGTAGGTGGTGGTAGTGGTCACTACACTAGGCAGGTGGTGGTAGTGGTCGCAACACTAGGCAGGTGGTGGTGGTGGTGGTCACAACAGTAGACAGGTGGTGGTGGTGGTCACTACACTAGGTAGGTGGTTGTGATCACAACACTCGGTAGGTGGTGGTGGTGGTCACAACAGTAGACAGGTGGTGGTGGTGGTCACAACACTAGGTATGTGGTTGTGATCACAACACTCGGTAGGTGGTGGTAGGCACAACACTAGGTAGGTGGTGGTAGTGGTCACAACAGTAGACAGGTGGTGGTGGTGGTGGTCACCACACTAGGTAGGTGGTGGTGGTGGTAACTACACTAGGTAGGTGGTTGTGATCACAACACTCGGTAGGTGGTGGTAGGCACAACACTAGGTAGGTGGTGGTAGTGGTCACAACAGTAGACAGGTGGTGGTGGTGGTCACAACACTATGTATGTGGTTGTGATCACAACACTCGGTAGGTGGTGGTGGTGGTAACTACACTAGGTAGGTGGTTGTGATCACAACAGTCGGTAGGTGGTGGTAGGCACAACACTAGGTAGGTGGTGGTAGTGGTCACAACAGTAGACAGGTGGTGGTGGTGGTCACAACACTAGGTATGTGGTTGTGATCACAACACTCGGTAGGTGGTGGTGGTGGTCACAACACTAGGTAGGTGGTGGTAGTGGTCACAACAGTAGACAGGTGGTGGTGGTGGTCACAACACTAGATATGTGGTTGTGATCACAACACTCGGTAGGTGGTGGTGGTGGCCACAACACTAGGCAGGTGGTGGTGGTGGTCACTACACTAGGTAGGAGGTGGTGGTCACAACAGTAGACAGGTGCTGGTGGTGGTCACAACAGTAGGCAGATGGTGGTGGTGGTGGTCACAGCACTAGGCAGGTGGTTGTGATCACAACACTAGGTAGGTGGTGGTGGTCACCAGAGTAGGTAGGTGGTGATGGTCACAGCACTCGGTAGGTGGTGGTGGTCACAACAGTAGACAGGTGCTGGTGGTGGTCACAACAGTAGACAGGTGCTGGTGGTGGTCATAACAGTAGGCAGATGGTGGTGGTGGTGGTCACAGCACTAGGCAGGTGGTTGTGATCACAACACTAGGTAGGTGGTGGTGGTCACAACACTAAATAGGTGGTGGTGGTGGTCACAACAGTAGACAGGTGGTGGTAGTGGTCACTACACTGGGCAGGTTGTGGTAGTGGTCACAACAGTAGACAGGTGGTGGTGGTGTGTTACGACCGTGTCGTATTAATCTATTTTTTTTATATAACATGCTTCTATGTTCCATATTATTCCTGTAATGATGTGTTAAATTTACTATTATATATTCTAGTCACCTTACCCTGTGCTGTTAAGGTTTTAACTATCATTATTTGTTCAAACCCATCTTATTTCTTTATAAAGTATTGTAACAAGTATTCTTTGTTCTCTAACGACCATCTGCATCGTTAAACGACCCACCGGCGGGTCGCGTGGCGGGAGCCGACCTTATATATAGGACCCACCAACTGACGGAGTTAGTTCAGTCCTCTTGTCATACAGTCCACATCCTTTGAGTGACACTCGTCACCTGTTTCTTATACTTAATTTATTTGTGTTGTTCCTGTCGCCACCAATGTGGTATATCTATGTGAGTACCTATTTATGTCTCTATTTATGTCCATCAGTATTTGCTTAGTTACATTTAAGTAATTCAGTGTTGGTTTCACGTTACCTAATTTCAGTGTTAGTCTTTTTATGTTTATGTAGTGTTAACGTAATCCAATGCTTTATTTGTATTCTTTTGATGTTTCGATGTTTAGTATCATTTGTGTCTTAAAAGTTTCGATGGTGAATCAATTTGTTGTGACAGCCTACGAGGCTCTTTATTGTGTTAATATTTAATTAATTAAATTGTTAAAGGTTTACTATATTTATTTTTATTCCCTTTTAATTTACTTCACTTTTTTGTTTGGTTACGCCTAGAACCTGAATATTTAAGTAAATTAAGAGACGGCGTAACAGGTGGTAACAACACTAGGCAGGTGGGGGTAGTGGTCACAACACTAGGCTGGTGGTGGTCACAACACTAGGCACGTGGTGATGGTGGTCACAACACAAGGCAGGTGGTGATGGTGGTCACAACACAAGGCAGGTTGTGGTGGTGGTGGTCACAACACTAGGCAGGAGGTGATGGTGGTCACAACACAAGGCAGGTGGTGATGGTGGTCACAACACTAGGTAGGTGGTAGTAGTGGCCACAACACAAGGCAGGTGGTGATGGTGGTCACAACACTAGGTAGGTGGTAGTAGTGGCCACAACACAAGGCAGGTGGTGATGGTGGTCACAACACTAGGTAGGTGGTAGTAGTGGCCACAACACAAGGCAGGTGGTGATGGTGGTCACAACACAAGGCAGACTGTGGTGGTGGTGGTCACAACACTAGGCAGGTGGTGATGGTGGTCACAACACTAGGTAGGTGGTAGTAGTGGCCACAACACAAGGCAGGTGGTGATGGTGGTCACAACACTAGGCAGGTGGTGGTGGTGGTCACAACACAAGGCAGGTGGTGATGGTGGTCACAACACTAGGTACGTGGTAGTAGTGGCCACAACACAAGGCAGGTGGTGATGGTGGTCACAACACAAGGCAGACTGTGGTGGTGGTGGTCACAACACTAGGCAGGTGGTGATGGTGGTCACAACACTAGGCAGGTGGTGGTGGTGGTGGTCACAACACAAGCAAGGTGGTGATGGTAGTGGTCACAAGGCAGGTGGTGGTGGTGGTCACAACGCAAAGCAGGTGGTGATGGTGGTCACAACATTAGGTAGGTGGTGGTAGTGGTCACAACACTAGGCAGGTGGAGGTGGTGGTCACTACACTAGGTAGGTGGTGGTAGTGGTCACAACACTAGGCAGGTGGTGGTGGTGGTGGTGGTCACAACAGTAAGTAGATGGTGGTAGTGGTCACAACACTAGGCAGGTGGTGGTGGTGGTCACTACACTAGGCAGGTGGTGGTAGTGGTCACTACAATAGGCAGGTGGTGGTAGTGGTCAATACACTAGGTAGGTGGTGGTAGTGTTCACAACACTAGGCAGGTGGTGGTGGTGGTGGTGGTCACAACAGTAAGTAGATGGTGGTAGTGGTCACAACACTAAGCAGGTGGTGGTGGTGGTCACTACACTAGGTAGGTGGTGGTAGTGGTCACTACACTAGGCAATTGGTGGTAGTGGTCACAACACTAGGCAGGTGGTGGTGGTGGTCACAACAGTCTACAGGTGGTGGTGGTGGTCACTACACTAGGTAGGTGGTGGTGGTCACAACAGTAGACAGGTGGTGGTGGTGGTCACTACACTAGGTAGGTGGTTGTGATCACAACACTCGGTAGGTGGTGGTGGTGGTCACAACAGTAGGTAGGTGGTGGTGGTGGTCACAACAGTAGGTAGGTGGTGCTGGTCACAGCAATAGGCAGGTGGTTGTGATCATGACACTAGGTAGGTGGTGGTGGTCATAACACTAGGTAGGTGGTGGTGGTCACAACACTAGATAGGTGGTGGTGGTCACAACAGTAGACAGGTGGTGGTGGTGGTCACTACACTAGGTAGGTGGTTGTGATCACAACACTCGGTAGGTGGTGGTGGTGGTCACAACAGTAGGTAGGTGGTGCTGGTCACAGCACTAGGCAGGTGGTTGTGATCATAACACTAGGTAGGTGGTGGTGGTGGTGGTGGTCACAGCACTAGGCAGGTGGTGGTGGTCACAACACTAGGCAGTTGACGGTGGTCACAACACTCGTTAGGGGGTGGTGGTGGTGGAGGTCACAGCACTAGGCGGGTGGTGGTGGTCACAACACTAGGCAGTTGATGGTGGTCACAACAGTAGGCAGGTGGTGGTGATCACAGCACTAGGCAGGTGGTGGTGGTTACAACAGTAGGCAGGTGGTGGTGGTCACAGCACTAGGCAGGATCGTGGTGGTCACAACACTAGGCAGGTGGTGGTGGTGGTGGTCACAGCAGTCGACAGGTGGTGGTGGTGGTGATGGTCACAACATTAGACAGGTGTTGTTCGGGGTCACTACACTAGGCAGGTGGTGGTGGTGGTCATAACAGTAGACAGGTGGTGGTTGTGGTCACTACACTAGGTAGGCGGTTGTGATCACAACACTCGGTAGGTGTTGGTGGTCACACCACTGGGTAGTTGGTGCTGGTGGTCACAACAATAGACAGGTGGCTGTGGTCACTACACTAGGTAGGTGGTTGTGATAACAACACTTGGTAGGTGGTGGTGGCCACAACAGGTGGCAGGTGTGTGGTGGTCACAGCACTAGATAGGTGGTGGTGGTCACAACAGTAGATAGGTGGTGGTGGTGGTCACTACACTAGGTAGGTGGTTGTGATCACAACACTCGGTAGGTGGTGGTGGTGGTCACAACACTACGCAGGTGGTGGTGGTGGTGGTCACAACAGTCGACAGGTGGTGGTGGTGGTGCTGGTCACAACAGTAGACAGGTGGTGTTGGGGGTCACTACACTAGGCAGGTGGTGGTGGTGGTCACAACAGTAGACAGATGGTGGTGGTGGTGGTCATAACAGTAGACAGGTGGTGGTGGTGGTCACTACACTAGGTAGGTGGTTGTGATCACAACACTCGGTAGGTGGTGGTGGTGGTCACAACACTAGGTAGGTGGTGGTGGTGGTCACAACAATAGACAGGTGGTGGTGGTGGTCACTACACTAGGTAGGTGGTGGTGGTGGTCATAACAGTAGACAGGTGGTGGTGGTCATCACTACACTAGGTAGGTGGTTGTGATCACAACACTCGGTTGGTGGTGGTGGTGGTCACAACACTAGGCAGGTAGTGGTGGTGGTCACTACACTAGGCAGGTAGTGGTGGTCACAACACTAGGTAGGTGGTTGTGGTGGTCACAACAATAGACAGGTGGTGGTGGTGGTGGTCACTACACTAGGCAGGTGGTGGTGGTCATAACACTAGGCAGGTAGTGGTGGTGGTCACTACACTAGGCAGGTAGTGGTGGTGGTCACAACACTAGGCAGGTGGTGGTGGTGGTGGTCACTACACTACTGTAGGTTGGTGGTGGTATTGGTCACAACAGTAGACAGGTGGTAGTTGTGGTCATTACACTAGGTAGGCGATTGTGATCACAACACACGGTAGGTGTTGGTGGTCACACCACTGGGTAGGTGGTGGTGGTCACTACACTAGGTAGGAGGTTGTGATCACAACACTCGGTAGGTGGTGGTGGTGGTCACAACAATAGGTTGGTGGTGCTGGTCACAGCACTAGGCAGGTGGTTGTGATCATAACACAAGGTAGGTGGTGGTGGTGGTGGTGGTCACAGCACTAGGCAGGTGGTGGTGGTCACAACACTAGGCAGTTGATGGTGGTCACAACACTCGTTAGGTGGTGGTGGTGGTGGTGGAGGTCACAGCACTAGGCAGGTGGTGGTGGTCACAACACTAGGCGGGTGGTGGTGGTCACAACACTAGGAAGTTAATGGTGGTCACAACAGTAGGCAGGTGGTGGTGATCACAGCACTAGGCAGGTGGTGGTGGTGGTTACAACAGTAGGCAGGTGGTGGTGGTCACAGCACTAGGCAGGTGGTGGTGGTCACAACACTAGGCAGGTGGTGGTGGTGGTGGTCACAACAATCGACAGGTGGTGGTGGTGGTGGTCACAACAGTAGACAGGTGGTGTTGGGGGTCACTACACTAGGCAGGTGGTGGTGGTGGTCACAACAGCAGACAGGTGGTGGTGGTGGTCACTACACTAGGCAGGTGGTGGTGGTCACTACACTAGGTAGGTGGTTGTGATCACAGCTCTCGGTAGGTGATGGTGGTCACAACAGTAGACAGGTGGTGGTTGTGGTCATTACACTAGGTAGGCGGTTGTGATCACAACACTCGGTAGGTGTTGGTGGTCACACCACTGGGTAGGTGGTGCTGGTGGTCACAACAATAGACACGTGGCTGTGGTCACTACACTAGGTAGGTGGTTGTGATAACAACACTTGGTAGGTGGTGGTGGCCACAACAGGTGGCAGGTGTGTGGTGGTCACAGCACTAGGTAGGTGGTGGTGGTCACTACACTAGGTAGGAGGTTGTGATCACAACACTCGGTAGGTGGTGGTGGTGGTCACACCAATAGGTAGGTGGTGCTGGTCACAGCACTAGGCAGGTGGTTGTGATCATAACACAAGGTAGGTGGTGGTGGTGGTGGTGGTCACAGCACTAGGCAGGTGGTGGTGGTCACAACACTAGGCAGTTGATGGTGGTCACAACACTCGTTAGGTGGTGGTGGTGGTGGTGGAGGTCACAGCACTAGGCAGGTGGTGGTGGTCACAACACTAGGCGGGTGGTGGTGGTCACAACACTAGGAAGTTGATGGTGGTCACAACAGTAGGCAGGTGGTGGTGATCACAGCACTAGGCAGGTGGTGGTGGTGGTTACAACAGTAGGCAGGTGGTGGTGGTCACAGCACTAGGCAGGTGGTGGTGGTCACAACACTAGGCAGGTGGTGGTGGTAGTGGTCACAACAATCGACAGGTGGTGGTGGTCACAACAGTAGACAGGTGTTGTTGGGGGTCACTACACTAGGCAGGTGGTGGTGGTGGTCACAACAGCAGACAGGTGGTGGTCACTGCACTAGGCAGGTGGTGGTGGTCACTACACTAGGTAGGTGGTTGTGATCACAGTTCTCGGTAGGTGGTGGTGGTCACAACAGTAGGCAGGTGGTGGTGGTCACAGCACTAGGCAGGTGGTGGTGGTCACAACACTAGGCAGGTGGTGGTGGTTACTACACTATGTAGGTGGTTGTGATCAGAACACTCGGTAGGTGGTGGTGGTCACTACACTAGGTAGGTTGTTGTGATCACAGCTCTCGGTAGGTGGTGGTGATCACAACAGTAGGCAGGTGGTGGTAGTCACAGCACTAGGCAGGTGGTGGTGGTCACAACACTAGGCAGGTGGTGGTGGTGGTGGTCACTACACTAGGTAGGTGGTTGTGATCAGAACACTCGGTAGGTGGTGGTGGTCACTACACTAGGTAGGTGGTTGTGATCACAGCTCTCGGTAGGTGGTGGTGATCACAACAGTAGGCAGGTGGTGGTAGTCACAGCACTAGGCAGGTGGTGGTGGGCACAACACTAGGCAGGTGGTGGTGGTCACAGCACTAGGCAGTTGGTGGTGGTCACAACACTAGGCAGGTGGTGGTGGTTACTACACTAGGTAGGTGGTTGTGATCAGAACACTCGGTAGGTGGTGGTGGTGGTCACAGCTCTAGGCAGGTGGTGGTGGTGGCCACAACACTAGGCAGGTGGTGTTGGTGGTCGCTACACTAGGTAGGTGGTTGTGATCACAACACTTGGAAGGTGGTGGTGGTGGTCACAACACTAGGCAGGTAGTGGTGGTGGTCACTACACTAGGCAGGTGGTGGAGGTGGTCTCAAGACTACGCAGGTGGTGGTGGTGGTCACTACACTAGGTTAGGTGGTTGTAGTGGTCACAACAGTGCACAGGTGGTGTTGGTGGTCACTACACTAGGTAGGTGCTGGTGGTGGTGGTGGTCACAGCACTAGGTAGGTGGTGGTGGTCACAACACTAGGTAGGTGGTGGTGGTCACAACAGTAGGCAGGTGGTGGTGGTCACAGCACCTGGTAGGTGGCTGTGATCACAGCACTAGGTAGGTGGTGGTGGCCACAACAATAGGTAGGTGGTGGTGGTCATAGCACTAGGCAGGTGGTTGTGGTCACAACACTCGTTAGGTGGTGGTGGTGGTGGTGGTGGTGGTGGAGGTCACAGCACTAGGCAGGTGGTGGTGGTCACAACACTCGTTAGGTGGTGGTGGTGGTGGTGGTGGTGGAGGAGGTCACAGCACTAGGCAGGTGGTGGTGGTCACAACACTAGGCAGTCGATGGTGGTCACAACAGTAGGCAAGTGGTGGTGATCACAGCACTAGGCAGGTGGTGGTGGTCACAACAGTAGGCAGGTGGTGGTGGTCACAGCACTAGGCAGGTGGTGGTGCTGGTCACAACACTAGGCAGGTGTTGGTGGTCACAACAGTAGACAGGTGGTGGTGCTGGTCACAACAGTAGACCGGTGGTGGTGGTGGTCACAACACCAGGTAGGTGGTGGTGGTGGTCACAACAGTAGACAGGTGGTGCTGGTGGTCACTTCACTAGGCAGGTGGTGGTGGTCACAGCACCTGGTAGGTGGTTGTGATAACAACACTCGGTAGGTGGTGGTGGCCACATCAGTAGACAGGTGGTGGTGGTCACAACACTAGGTAGGTGGCGGTGGTGGTCACAGCACCTGGTAGGTGGTTGTGATAACAACACTCGGTAGGTGGTGGTGGTCACAACACTAGGCAGGTGTTGGTGGTCACAACAGTAGACAGGTGGTGGTGCTGGTCACAGCAGTAGACCGGTGATGGTGGTGGTCACAACACTAGGTAGGTGGTGGTGGTGGTCATAACAGTAGACAGGTGGTGATGGTGGGCACTACACTAGGTAGGTGGTGGTGGTGGTCACAGCACCTGGTAGGTGGTTGTGATAACAACACTCGGTAGGTGGTGGGGGCCACAACAGTAGGCAGGTGTGTGGTGGTGGTGGTCACAACAGTAGGTAGGTGGTTGTGGTCACAACAGTAGGCAGGTGGTGGTGGTGGTGGTCACAACAGTAGGCAGGTGGTAGTGGTCACAGCACCTGGCAGGTGGTTGTGATCACAACACTAGGTAGGTGGTGGTGGTCACAACACTAGGCAGGTGGTGGTGGTCACAACAGTAGGCAGGTGTGTGGTGGTGGTGGTCACAACAGTAGGTAGGTGGTTGTGGTCACAACAGTAGGCAGGTGGTAGTAGTCACAGCACCTGGCAGGTGGTTGTGATCACAACACTAGGTAGGTGGTGGTGGTCACAACACTAGGCAGGTGGTGGTGGTCACAACAGTAGACAGGTGGTGGTGGTCACTACACTACGTAGGTGGTGGTGGTCACAACAGTAGAGAGGTGGTGCTGTTCACAGCACTAGACAGGTGGTTTGTGATCACAACACTAGGTAGGTGGTGGTGGTCACAGCACTAGGCAGGTGGTGGTGGTCACAACACTAGGCAGGTGGTGGTGGTCACCACAGTAGACAGGTGGTGTTGGTCACAGCACTAGGTAGGTGGTGGTGGTGGCCTCAACACTAGGTAGGTGGTTGTGATCACAACACTCGGTACGTGGTGGTGGTCACACCAGTAGGCAGGTGGTTGTGGTCACAATACTCGTTAGGTGGTGGTGGAGGTCACAGCACTAGGCAGGTGGTGGTGATCACAACAGTAGGCAGGTGGTGGTGATCACAGTACTTGGCAGGTGGTGGTGGTCACAACACTAGGCAGGTGGTGGTGGTCACAACAGTCGACAGGTTGTGGTGGGGTTCACTACACTAGGCAGGTGGTGGTGGTGGTCACAACAGTAGACAGGTGGTGGTGGTGGTCACTACACTATGCAGGTGGTGGTGGTGGTCACAACACTAGGCAGGTGGTGGTGGTCACAACAGTCGACAGGTGGTGGTGGTCACAACAGTAGACAGGTGGTGGTGGGGTTCACTACACTAGGCAGGTGGTGGTGGTGGTCACAACAGTAGACAGGTGGTGGTGGTGGTCACTACACTAGGCAGGTGGTGGTGGTCACTACACTAGGTAGGTGGTTGTGATCACAGCTCTCGGTAGGTGGTGGTGGTCACAGCACTAGGCAGGTGGTTGTGATCACAACACTCGGAAGGTGGTGGTGGTCATAACACTAGGCAGGAGGTGGTGGTGGTCACAACACTAGGCAGGTGGTTGTGGTGGTCAGAACACTAGGTAGGTGGTGGTGGTCACAACACTAGGCAGGTGGTGGTGGTCTCAACAGTAGACAGGTGGTGGTGGGGTTCACTACACTAGGCAGGTGGTGGTGGTGGTCACAACAGTAGACAGGTGGTGGTAGTCACAGCACTAGGCAGGTGGTGGTGGTCACAAAGGAAGGCAGGTGGTGGTAGTCACCCCACTAGGCAGATGGTGGTGGTCACAAAGGAAGGCAGGTGGTGGTGGTCACAACACAAGGCAGGTGGTGGTGGTCACTACACTAGGTAGGTAGTTGTGATCAGAACACTCGGTAGGTGGTGGTGGTCACCACACTAGGTAGGTGGTTGGTGGTCACAGCGCTAGGCAGGTGGTGGTGGTGGTCACAGCACTAGGCAGGTGGCGGTGGTGGTCACAACAGTAGGCAGGTGGTTGTGATAACAACACTCGGTAGGTGGTGGTGGTCACAACACTAGGCAGGTGGTGGTGGTGACAGCACTAGGCAGGTGGTTGTGATAACAACACTCGGTAGGTGGTGGTGGTCACTACACTAGGTAGGTGGTGGAGATCACAGCATTGGCCAGATGGTTGTGATCACAACACTCGGAAGGTGGTGGTGGTGGTCACAACAGTAGGCAGGTGGTGGTGGTCACAGCACTAGGCAGGTGGTGGTGGTCACAATACTAGGCAGGTGGTGGTGGTCACAACAGTACACAGGTTAGTGGTGCTGGTCACAACAGTATAGAGGTGGTGGTCACAACACTAGGTAGGTGGTGGTGGTGGTCACACACAGTAGACAGGTGGTGGTGGTGGTAACTACACTAGGCAGGTGGTGGTGGTCACTGCACTAGGTAGCTGGTGGTGGTGGTCATAACAGTAGACAGGTGGTGGTGGTGGTCACTACACTAGGCAGGTGGTGGTGGTGGTCACAATACTAGGCAGGTGGTGGTGGTGGTCACAACACTAGGCAGGTGGTGGTGGTGGTCACAACACTAGGTAGGTGGTGGTGGTGGTGGTCAGAACAATAGATAGGTGATGATGGTCACTACACTAGGTAGGTGGTGGTGGTCACAGCAATAGGCAGGTGGTGGTGGTGGTCACTACACTAGGCAAGTGGTGGTGGTGGTGACAACACTAGGCAGGTGGTGGTGGTGGTGGTCACTACACTAGGTAGGTGGTGGTAGTGGTCACAGCAGTAGACAGGTGGTGGTGGTGGTGGTCACTACACTAGGTATGTGGTTGTGATAACAACACTAGGTAGGTGGTGGTGGTCACAACAGTAGGCAGGTGGTGGTGGTGGTGGTCACAACAGTAGGCAGGTGGTGGTGGTCACAGTACCTTGCAGGGGATTGTGATCACAACACTAGGTAGGTGGTGGTTGTGGTCACAACACTAGATAGGTGGTGGTGGTGGTCACAAAAGTAGACAGGTGGTGGTCATTACACTGGTAGGTGGTTGTGATCACAACACTAGGTAGGTGGTGGTGGTCACAACACTAGATAGGTAGTGGTGGTGGTCACAACAGTAGACAGGTGGTGGTAGTGGTCACAACAGTCGATCGGTGGTAGTGGTGGTCCTTACACTAAGTATGTGGTTGTGATCACAACACACGGTAGGTGATGGTGGTCACAACACTAGGTAGGTGGTTGTGATCACAACACTCGGTAGGTGGTGGTGGTGGTCACTACACTAGGTAGGTGGTTGTGATCACAACACTCGGTAGGTGTTGGTGGTGGTCATTACAGTAGACAGGTGGTGGTCACTTCACTAGGTAGGTGGTTGTGATTACAACACTAGGTAGGTGGTGGTGGTGGTCACAACACTAGGCAGGTGGTGGTGGTGGTCACTACAGTAGGTAGGTGGTGGTGGTGGTCACAACACTAGGCAGGTGGTGGTGGTGGTCACTACACTAGTCATGTGGTGGTGGTGGTCACAAAAGTAGACAGGTGGTGGTCATTACACTGGTAGGTGGTTGTGATCACAACACTCGGTAGGTGGTGGTGGTCACAACAGTAGGTAGGTGGTGCTGGTCACTACACTCGGCCGGTGGTGGTGGTGGTGTAGTGACCACCACCACCACCTGCCTAGTTTTGTGACCACCACCACCACATGACTAGTGTAGTGACCACCACCACCACCTGACTAGTGTAGTGACCACCACCACCACCACCTGCCTAGTGTTGTGACAACCACCACCACCTACCGAGTGTTGTGTTAGGTGGTGGTGGTCACAGCACCAGGCAGGTTTTTGTGATCACAACACTCGGCAGGTGGTGGTGGTGGTCACTACACTAGTCAGGTGGTGGTAGTGGTCACAACAGTAGACAGGTGGTGGTGGTGGTCACTACACTAGGCACGTGGTGGTGGTGGTGGTGGTCACTACACTAGGCACGTGGTGGTGGTGGTGGTGGTGGTCACAACACTAGGCAGGTGGTGGTGGTGGTCACAACAGTATTTGATTTTGATTTTGCCGCTTGCAGCGGCTACTTTATTGTGCACCCCACACTCATCCTGTGAGCGGTAGCGGAAAAGGGTTACAGAGTAGGGTTTACAAAGGGTCATAATAATTAACCCCCATTATCAGGATATTATGGCACTGAAAGTTACACAGTATTTCATTTACATTATTTGTTTAGTTCTATACATAAAGGGTAACTTATTCACAAATGCGTGAGAACAGGCGTGTGAGGCAGTATGTCTGGCCTCACACTTTGTTATTCACATTTACGTGGGAGGTATTCAAGCACATTGCGTATTTGGTTCTGTACATGAGAACTGATATAGTTACTAAGTGCAAAAGAGTGGATACAATCTTAATATGTCGGCTATCTTGCCATTAGAGATGAAGTGCTGTGCCATTTCACACACAGTGTGCTTGGACCTGTCCCTAAAAGGTTCTATGTAGGAGGTGGTGGTCACAGCACTAGGTAGGTGGTGGGGGTCACAACAGTAGGCAGGTGGTGGTAGTGGTCACTACTCTAGGTAGGTGGTGATGGTCACAGCACTAGGTAGGTAGTGGTGGTCACAACAGTAGACAGGTGGTGGTGGTTACAGCACTAGGTAGGTGGTTGTGATCACAACAGTAGGCAGGTGGCGGTGGTCACAGCACTAGGTAGGTGGTGGTGGTCACAAAACTAGGTAGGTGGTGGTTGCGGTCACAACAGTAGGCAGGTGGTGGTGGTGGTCACAACAGTAGGCAGGTGGTGGTGGTCACAGCACTAGGCAGGTGGTTGTGATCACAACACTAGGTAGGTGGTGGTGGTTGGTCACAAGAGTAGACAGATGGTGGTGGTCACTACACTAGGTAAGTGGTTGTGATCACAACACTCGGTAGGTGGTGGTGGTGGTCACAACAGTAGGCAGGTGGTGGTGGTGGTGGTGGACACAACACTAGGCAGGTGGTGGTGGTGGTTACAACACAAGGCAGGTTGTGGTGGTGGTGGTCACAACACTAGGCAGGTGGTGGTGGTGGTGGTCACAACACTAGGTAGGTGGTGGTAGTGGTCACAACACTTGGCAGGTGGTGGTGGTGGTCACTACACTAGGTAGGTGGTGGTAGTGGTCACAACAGTAGATAGGTGGTGGTGGTGGTGGTCACTACACTAAGTAGGTGGTTGTGATCACAACACGCGGTAGGTGGTGGTGGTTCACAACACTAGGTAGGTGGTGGTGGTGGTCACAACAGTAGACAGGTGGTGGTCACTACACTAGCTAGGTGGTGGTGGTGGTGGTCACTACACTAGGCAGGTGGTTATGATCACAACACTCGGTAGGTGGTGGTGGTCACAACACTAGGTAGGTGGTGGTGGTCACAACACTAGATAGGTAGTGGTGGTGGTCACAACAGTAGACAGGTGGTGGTAGTGGTCACAACAGTCGATAGGTGGTAGTGGTGGTCCTTACACTAAGTATGTGGTTGTGATCACAACACACGGTAGGTGATGGTGGTCACAACACTAGGTAGGTGGTTGTGATCACAACACTCGGTAGGTGGTGGTGGTGGTCACTACACTAGGTAGGTGGTTGTGATCACAACACTCGGTAGGTGGTGAAGGTGGTCATTACAGTAGACAGGTGGTGGTGGTGGTCACTTCACTAGGTAAGTGGTTGTGATTACAACACTAGGTAGGTGGTGGTGGTGGTCACAACACTAGGCAGGTGGTGGTGGTGGTCACTACACTAGGTAGGTGGTGGTAGTGGTCACAACAGTAGACAGGTGGTGGTGGTGGTCACTACACTAGGTAGGTGGTGGTAGTGGTCACAACAGTAGACAGGTGGTGGTGGTGGTCACTACACTAGGTAGGTGGTTGTGATCACAACACTTGATAGGTGTTGGTGGTCACAACACTAGGTAGGTGGTGGTGGTGGTCACAACAATAGACAGGTGGTGGTGGTCACTACACTAGGTCGGTGGTTGTGATCACAACACTCGGTAGGTGGTGGTGGCCACAACAGTAGGCAGGTGGTGGTGGTCACAGCCCTAGGTAGGTGGTGGTGGTCACAACAGTAGGCAGGTGGTGGTGGTCACAGCACCTGGCAGGTGGTTGTGATCACAACACTAGGTAGTAGGGTGTGTCAATTTAGGGGGTGAACTGGCTAAATTGAAAATCGAGTAATTTGGTAGCAATTTATTGTAGTCTTTAAGCATGCAAAACAATATTCTGGCATAAATTTTTTTTTATAATAAGTCCTACCTACATCAAATGGATTTTTAAATGTACATATTTGTGAATTTATAACATAAATCCGTAGTCTATTTGAAAGTAACCAATGCCTTCATACTCTCTTTGCTTTGGTTTCTTGTCATCAGTAGTCTGCTTGCTATTTGTGCTTTGATGTAACCTTCTCGCCTCTCGTGGCTGTAAACATGGCCCGCTGCTTCTGTGACCATTTTCACACATCTCTCCACACTTTGAGTGTGGGAAGGCCACTTCGGCACCTGCATTGGAGTCTCTTTAAGGTTTCTCAATTCTTGGCTAGTTAGACTTGTTGTCAATGGTGGCTCTAAGACTTCCAAACTCAAGTCAACCAATTCTGACAATTTGGTGGCATTGACGTTTATTGGGGGAACTTTTCTTGAATGAAACGAACAGTCTCCCAACTGGTCGTCATCTATTAGCGTTCCTCTAATCTTTAGAATGACTTCTACAGCCTCGGTTCGGAGATTGGTACATTGACTGCAAAGCATTGCTTGCAAAACTGCTTCTGATCGAGCATACCAAGCGGACCTTCTTGCCACAGGTAACACGATGTCCCTCACTACTTTCCTCTGTGTTCTTACTAGCTGCAATTGAAACAAAAGGTGATTGGGCCCATCCACCCACATAGGATTAAGTTTCACACTAAACCACTGGGGAAGATAAACTCCAATAATAAATTCAACAATTAACCTCAAATTCTTCAGCACTTTGCCCTTCAATTCGTGTTTGGAAATCCAAATCCTGCAGAAACGAAGAGCTGTAGTTAACCAACGGCTGTGACTGACAGGTCCAATCTCCAAGAGAGCCAATGACTGAGGCACTTCTCCTGATCTTATTGCTTGGGCAATACGATAAGCATAGGATTGATCTGTGCTGAGATCTTTGATGACTCCTTCAGACAACGCCGGAAGGGGAGGGCCAACTTCGACCTTTGGAAAGGTTGTATTTATTTCTAGTTGTGTTGCTTCATCCAGCATGATGCCAAGGGGACCTGACCACTTGTTGTTGCTCTTTGTAGGACCATCAAGTTCCTGGATGAGATGACGAAGAGGTAGCTCGCCTGTATGTAAATCACATACAATCCAAACAAGTCTTCTTCCTAGTTTTTTCTCTAAATGCGTCATTACACCCCCCTGCCATCCGGTGTTCACTGCAGTTGAATCTCCACCAACAGCCTGCAGTGAACTGCCAAGTCCTCTCTCCTGAACCCAACATAAAATATGATCAGCAATGACCTCTGCATGTTTCTTCCCTTCTACTTCAGTTTCGGGAGCAAAGTGAAACAAAAACCGACCACCAGGCTCAGAACAGACAGAGTAGTGTTCTTCTTTGATGAGACCTGGAAACTTTCT
This sequence comes from Homarus gammarus, assembly GCA_958450375.1. NCBI lineage: Eukaryota > Metazoa > Arthropoda > Malacostraca > Decapoda > Nephropidae > Homarus > Homarus gammarus. The sequence goes on along the minus strand of CAUDMG010004029.1, from coordinate 1,282,109 downwards.
GTTCACTCCCTCTACTTCTAGCAAAACTTTTGTGTCATCTATTCTTCCATCAAACAAAAGACAGGAGAGCCCTCCCTCGCTTAAATCTTTTTCATGCTGATCAGATATTTCCTTCATTATTTTTTCTTGTGCTCTTCTAATTTTATTATGATCTATCACCAAAGATACATCCTCTCGGCTGATGAGGCCTGCATCTATCCAAGCGGCAGTTGCAATTTCTGCAGCCTCACGAAGTCCAGCATGGTGGCGAATACTAGCTAAAGCAATGTTTGGAATATTTCTTGTGTTGTATTTCATTTTCTTTGGTAAAGGTTCAGATGGCTCTTTGGAACTATCATCTGATGTTGCTTCCTGTTCATCAGAAGAACTATCAAAGAAGTGATAAACATCTTGACACAGCTCTTCCTCTCTTTGGATGGCTTCTTCACTCTTCATTTTCTTCTTTTGTTCCCTCTCTCGGATTTGTTCTCTCTTCTTGGCATTAGCAATCTGCTTCTTTGTTTCTGAATAATCTATTGAACCCATTTGCATACTTCCTTGGCCTTCTGCGTTTGTCCTCTGTGCCTTTATAAATTCAAGCTCTAAAACAGGGATCTTCTTTTCACGAGGACAACCACAATCAATGTGGGAATTATTTTCTCTCTTACCTGAGTGAGAACAGTTGGATTCAGAACATAATTGTATGGAGCACTTGCAGGTCAAAATGTCAAACAGAGTATCAAGTGTGTGCAGAAATTCATTTTTCCTGGCCAAGCTTCCTTTACCAAGTGATGTTTCAACTGCTTTGTGCCATAATTTCGTTAGTTTTAGCTCAATAGTTCGACACTGATTAATCACAGGTGGTTTGAATAGTGCATTAGCTTTTGTCCATTGATGCAGAAGAGGGACTATCATGTCATTTATGAGTTCTTTATCTGTATAGTTCCTTCTGTCCTTTGCATTTTTTTCTCGAAGGAGTAACCCTAATCTTAGCATGTCTCTCACTGTTGGAAGTTCTGATACAGGAAGCTCCTTCCCTTTACCAACTAGCAGGCTCAAGTGGGTTGACAACTGACTTCTTGTCTTCAATTTTGACATCTTCACACTATCTGACAAATAGAAAAATATTTCAATGTTTCATAATTGAATTGTTGTTTCAAAAAATATCAATTTGTTTATCAAAAATGCTGTAACAGAAATAACATAATAATTTCTTAGAACATAATGTTTTATACAATGATATAAGTAACTGCGACAATCAATATGCCCTACTTGCAATAATTAAAATGTAGAATTCGTCTGGTAGAGTAGGTGCAAGTGCAATGAGAGCAAACCACCGTCTATGATATCTAGAAGGAGAGTGAGCCGGGCGCCTTATCCTCACGCTTGGTACAAGTCAAAACAAGAATTAAACTGTCCCACACGGAGAGCCTGTTCATGTTCATGTTCTGGCATGCATATTGTACACAAGCTATAGAACCATAAAATACTCCATAATCCATATGCTTACATGAGATTAGTTAATATCAAGTGAATAATTCTAATCAAGTCTCATTAATTTGTTGAAATACTGATATTTGAAACTTTAAGGTATAATTGATGTAGGTGAGGGTTATTTCAATTCATTTTTGTTTGCTAATCTCAAGTTAAGACATAAAGAGGCACAATATTTTGACTACCAAATTTGATTTTTAACATGTTGACAAAATTGACACACCCTACTAGGTAGGTGATGGTGGTCACAACACTAGGTAGGTGGTTGTGATTACAACACTTGGTAGGTGGTGGTGGTTGTGGTCACAGCACTAGGCAAGTGGTGGTGGTCACAACACTAGGCAGGTGGTGGTGGTCATAACAGTAGGCAGGTGATGGTGGTCACAGCACTAGGCAGGTGGTAGTGGTCACAGCACTAGGCAGGTGGTGGTGATCACAGCACTGGGCAGGTGGTTGTGATTACAACACTCGGTAGGTGGTGGTGGTTGTGGTCACAGCACTAGGCAGGTGGTGGTGGTTACAACACGAGGCAGGTGGTGGTGGTCACAACACTATGCAGGTGGTGGTGGTCACAACAGTAGGCAGGTTGTAATGGCCCCTGTCTCATCAACAGAAGTATTATATAAATGGGTTATTTACATCTGATTTATATTCAGATTCATCCCCTGTAATTTTCCACTATCTGTGAGGACATGAACTGAACACGTGAACGGTATCTTTCCCAAGAGGGAGAAGCCCATATGTCAGCATCAATGTAAGCTCCCACCAAGGCGACGCCTTCAGGCAGTCTCTCACACCAACTAATATCGAACCGACATTGATTCACGTTTATATTACATAAACGCCGTCCTTTCTCATCACACTCATAAATAGTGGAACTTACGGTTGATCTACACTCAGGAATCATATAAACAGAATACTTTTCTAATAAAACAAGAAACTTCAATTGGGTTTCGTTACTAAAGCCCAATATAATATATGTGAACCAACCTGGTTAATTGGGAATTAACCAACCAGCTTATATAGGTGGCAGCGGTGGGATAACGGAAATCTCTTTCCGGCCTACACACCAAGACGTCAGCGTTTTGTGAAACAAGAATAACAAAAAACAGTAATGTATTACATAATGAATCCAAGTGTTGAGGCTATATCCCGTATTGAGACGATATTTTGTGAGTGTTTCTCATTCTGTAGCCAAGAAAAGGGTGCAGAATTATTAAAAAATAACCGCAACTGAGTTATTAAATAATACAGCCTGGTGAAATCACTGTTAAGTAACAAGTAAGGAAGCCCCAAGAAAGCATACTGTCAGCAATTTACGAATGTGTGGTCTACAGTACAGTGTTGCAGATGGTTTCATAAACTTTACTAACAAGTGACATTTCATAAGTAGCTGGACGGTTGTATGGTTTCGCGAGCATTGATTGCAGTATATCTGGCGTCATCAGACAGTTCTCCATATATACGAGACTACAGAAGTTTGGCACACGGCAGAGGCGACATAAACTCAGCAGAAGCAAGAACCTTTCCGTCTTAGGTCAGCAGCATTTGTTCTCCAGTGGAGGTATTCCCCTGTAGCGAAGTGGACTCACCCGCCGTCATGATTGCAGCGCGTCCTATGTCATACTCGTTGCCAGGGACACCAGCTAGAGGCGCGGGCATTGAAGGACGATTGAGGAGGCCCCGCCTATCACTCCACCCCACAGCTGGACGGATCGCGTTTTCTATACAGACGCTATAACTCCTGTATTAGGTATTTCAAAAGTATACATAGTTCATACACACTTTAACACGATCGAGACATAACTTCACAACGATAGGTCAACGGATAGGGTATGTCTTTGAAATCTGTGTCTTACGTGTATTCATGTGTACTGACGTAATAAAATTTGCAGTAGTTATTTCTTATCTGTTTAATCATTCATATGTTAATTATTTTAGCTATGATCTTTATTATTTCCTGTAAATGAGAAGCAAGTATTTTGCTTTTACCATTAATTATTGTCTGGCTAAACTGAAACTTATTGGATAAATTTTCAAAGTTTCCAATGTATAAATCCGAAGACATTACTCACCTTGCACAATTATTAGCTGACGGTTTACACTTAGAGAATAAACGTCACGTGTCAACTGCAGAGATTGAGTTGGGACTTCAGCCTGAAACGCAATCAGACATTTCGGTAGAAAGTAGTGAACAGTTAATTGAGGAATCGTATGACGACTTAAACCGTCGTGTTTTACGGTCGGGGAATCAATATAGTACCTCACCTAGACTTACACAAGTAGTTTCTAACCCTGTTCCGGGTGACAGTGTGTCTGTTGATTTATCATTACTACCCTAATTAACTGAGCCTTCTATTAGGAGTAAAAACGTACTGGCGTGTTAACTGCTAATGCTAAAATGGCTTCCTCTAACACTCTACCCACTAACGCTACCGCATCAACTAAACCTGATAATGTTGTTCATATAATGCAGCGTGGCGACTATGTTCGTAATTTTACGGGTGAGGATGATTTTTGAGTAGCGCATTTTATTCGCGCATGTGAAGACACCATGCGCACTGAGAGAATTACCAGTGATGAAGAGAAAAAGGTATTTGTGCGTTCCCACATTACACAGGGATCATATGCCGGAAATAATTTAAATCTTTAATGAGTATGGTTTAACGGACCCTAGCTATGAGAAATTCAAGCGAACCTTCATTGGAATTTTTTGGGGCAGGTCCCAGTTCGGCCTGTTGCAGTGGATTTTCAGGTGGCTGGATCGTTGTACTCCAGTGGTTCACGCTGAAACACCGGTGGTTGCAGTAGATATTGCTGGGGAGGTGCGCCAAGATATGGAAGACACCTTCCGGAATTCAGATTGGTAGGACCAGGATAATACAATGTCATCAACCAATGTGGAAACGCTGATAGAATTAATTAGTTTCCTGTTAGTTGTTGGTCGTCCTTTATACAGCCGGGCACAGGAGGTTCAGTTTGTACCACCTGTTGATATGGTAGACTACGCAAACAAACTGTATCCCACGGCTACGGGACCCTTGATGGAGCGTCCCTCCCTCACTACGGCACCGCCCCAAATTCCTCATACGACACCATTGGCTCCAATTGCACCTCCACACCGGACATATAAACAACGTCGTTCTTTACGATGTGCTCATTGTAATAAAAGAGGCCATGTAATTGACGACTGTTTCCAGCTCCAGGATAATGGTGTTAAATTAAAGGAGACATCAGGTGCCAAGCAGCGGACAAGGTCATACACGGAGGCAGTTAAGGCAACACCTCCAACCACACAGAAGCCGCACATGTGGTGTGCACTCCACAAGACAACATCTCACAACACACAAGAGTGCACTTTAGTGTTGAAAGTCAGGAATTTAGATTTTGGTAATCCCCATGTGGAGCAGAAGCGTAAACAGACTCGTTCCAAAGACAAGTCGTCAGGGGAAGATCAGCGCCCGCCACAACAAGGAGAGGGATAGGTACATTGTTTCCTGCTTCTCTCCACAACACTTCTATAGCGGCCTCGTTAGTAGCGGCGCTAAGCAAAGTGGAAGTGTTGTCAGTGCCGGTGAGAGTGGATAGGACAACATTGGTTCTTGATATAGATATGGGTGCTTGCGCGAATGTTTTAGCCTTGACATCCTATCAGGAGTTACAACGTAAATTCCCTCACCGTGATTTCAAATGGAGACCTACCGACGCTGATCTCGAAGGAGTATCCGGTGCGCAGTTGAGCATTAACGGAATGGTGACGTTACCACTCAGATTCTCAAGACGTGGTGTTCCCTTCTACACGGACTTTTATGTGGTTCAGCAGTTTAATTTGCCAGCTGACGGGTTACTTGGTCTCCCAACCCTTAGAACTCATAAAATATATGTTCATCCACGTAATAATACTATTACGTTTAAAAGTGTTTCCTACAGCGCTATGCGTCATTCTACACCTTTGCTCACCGCTAGGTCGAAAGTGTTGTCCACCATTCCCACTCAGAGGAAAGCGGAAAATGTGTTAGAGCTAACCCAAGACTTCACACCCTCACTTTCCCAGCGTGATTATAGCAGCAACAGTTGGAAGATAGTACCTGCAGTTTTGAAGAGTACTCTCCATTACCAGAACGAGGAATTCACAAAAGCAACTGTCGAATTACCATTATTTAATGGGAGAATGACGAGTCACATGGTCTGTCTGGCTGGGCGTTTATTCTCTGTTGTTCTTGGTTAGAACGTGCCTAACACATTTCGTGTTTACACAAGCCTAAACACTTTCTGACTTTGGTAAGAAGTAACATAATATATAATATATATATTCAATAAAGGCAGCATATAAACATACATATATATAACACTATTTCTCTCTTTCAAAAGAGAGCATGGCTGCTACAAATCCTAAATAAACAAAACTTACAGAATTACATATGGCAGGGAAGAAGAGAATAGAACACAACAAATATAACTTTCTAACTAAACAGTTTTGAAAGGCCTGTTCACAATTCAGATAATTAGAGGTCTAATTTAATTACAGGTCTCCTAACTCTGTTTGATCTTCTAGGACTATTCCCTCCATCAAGTTTTACAGGGGTTTCACTTGCACTCTGTGCATTATCAGTGACAGACATATCATCACTACAATCAGTTGACACAGTGAGTGGATGCTGGGAAACATCATCTTTGACATCATCATCATGATGATCATCTGAAACTGTGTCAAGTTTATCATCATGTCCTGGTGCTACATTCATCTCATGTGCCTGAATGATGTGATCCACATGAACATATCTCAAAGAGTTACCACATTTCACTAAATATGTCCTAGATCCACATACCTTGTCAATGACACCAGTTATCCACTTTGCATGTACAGTACCATAACCTTTAGCCATGTTCCTAACTCTCACCCCATCATTTACCTTGAACGCTCTTTCACTGGAACTCTTATCATGATACATTTTTTGTTGAGCTTGTTTCCTCTCTATAACTTCAAACAGACTTGGCTTAACTAAACTTAATCTTGTTCTCAACTGTCTCTTCACCATTAACTCTGCAGGAGTACATCCTGTCACACTATGTGGCGTGGTTCTATATCTGAGTCAGAAATTTGCTAGTCTGTGTTTCATTGATTTTCCTACAGTTCCTTGAATTACCTGCTTGGAAAGTGCTTCCTTTACAATTCTAACTGATCTCTCAGCTGCACCATTAGAGGCAGGATGATAGGGTGGGGTCAGTACATGCTTTACACCGTTGAATCTCATGAAGTTTTTAAACTCTGATGATTGGAATGGACGACCATTGTCAGAAACTACCTCTTCTGGTATTCCATGTTCGGCAAACATTAATCTTAATTGATCAGTGGTGCTACCAGCATTAGTACTGTACATGTGCTTAACATCAATCCACTTTGAATGACTATCAATTAATACAAGAAATTTGTCTGTTCCTTTATCACAGAAGTCAATGTGTACTCTTTGGAAGGGACGGGTAGGCCATTTCCAGGTTTTCAAAGGTGTGCTGGGTGGCATACTCCTAACATTCTGACAAACGGAGCACTCACGTACCATCATTTCTATTTCACCATCCAGTTTAGGCCACCACACAAAACTTCTGGCCAGTGCTTTCATAGCACATATACCTGGATGTTCAAAATGCAGTTCATTCAAAATTTGCCCTCTAAAACACTGTGGAATTAACACTCTCATACCCCACAACACACATCCCTGTTCTACTGATAATTGACATCTCCTTAAATGATACGATTGAAAGTCTAAGGATGGACAAATCTCTGGCCATCCATTTAGTGTATACTCCAGGACTCTTCATAATACAACATCTTTCCTAGTTTCATGAGCAATCATTCCAGAGGTGACTGGAAAATCTTCTGCTATCATGGTTACAGCATAAACCTTAGGCTCTACTCCATCATTTGATCCACTACATGGTAACCTTGACAAAGCATCTGCATTGGAATGATCATCTGAACGTCTGTACTGTATCTCATAGTCATATGCCGACAATATCAAAGCCCATCTCTGCATTCTTGCTGCAGCAAGTGTAGGAACAGGTGATTTAGGACCCAAAATTGCCAAGAGAGGCTTGTGATCAGTTATTAAAACAAAATTCCTCCAATATAGATACTGGTGAAATGTCTTTACTCCAAATATGATAGACAAAGCCTCTTTCTCTATTTGTGCATAATTTTTCTCGCTTAGGGTAAGAGTTCTCGAGGCATATGCAATGGGTCTTTCTTCACCGTTATCCATTATGTGACTTATGACAGCACCTAATCCATAGCCCGATATATCACAAGCAAGCTTTAGTGTTCTACTGGTATCATAGTGGACCAAAACATCAGTACTAGACAGAGCAGCTTTACAATGACTTCTGAGTTGCACTGTTCCATTTCCATGGTATCCCTTTCTTTAATAGTTCATGCAGAGGGGCTAAAACTGATGAAAGTCCACTCAAGAACCTTGAATAATACTGTATCATACCTAGGAAAGCTTTCAATTCACTGACATTTTTTGGAGCAGGTAAATTTACTATGGCTCCTACTTTATCTTCTACAGGTCTCAGCCCTTCTGCATTTACTTTGTAGCCGAGATAAGTTACTTCTTTAGCTAGGAATGAACATTTGCTCTTGTTGAGCCTGACATTGTGTGCCAACAATCTTTCGAATACTGTGGCTAGGGTTTTGACATGATTATGGATGTCACTGTCAACAATAAGGACATCATCCTGAAAACATAACACATTGGGAAGACCCACAAGAATTTTGTCCATGATTGCACTGAAATAACTTTGGTGCACTTTTAACACCATAAGGCATCCTTTTGAACTTATACAATCCTTTATGAGTGTTGATGGTAAGGTACTGTTGACTTTCAGCATCAACAGAGACCTGAGCATATGCTTGGGACAAGTCTAACTTAGTGAAAATGGTTCCACCTGTTAGTGCAGCAAACAAATCTTGAGATGTGGGTAAGGGATATTGCTCATCCTCAACAGCTTGGTTAATGGTAACTTTATAATCACCACATAGTCTAACAGATTTATGAGCTCTAGGTACAATTACTATTGGAGCAGCCCAATTGCTCTTGGCGGTTTTCACAATAATTCCCTCACTCACAAGTCTGTCTAATTCCTTCTCAACCTCACCTTTCAATGCATAAGGAACAGGTCTGGACTTAGCATATATGGGTGCAACGTCTTTGTCAATGGTGATATGAGCTTCATAACTCTTTATACCACCCTGTCCCTTTACAAATAAAATCTTGTATTTTTCAAGCAATTTCTCAAGACCTGGAATACTGTTACACATTGTAACACTAAATATCTCCTTCCAGTCCATCTCAAGTTCACACAACCAGTTCTTACCTAACAAAGTTGGTCTATTCACATAACTAGCTATAATTAATGGCAACTTTAAATTATGATTTTTGTACTTTCCCCACACTCTAATTTACCTTCTGTGTTCAAAATCTCTCCAGTATAAATTCTCAACTTGACACCTGAGTCTTCTAAAGGCACATGCGCAAATAGTTTCTCATACATATCTTTACTCATTATGGAGAAATCAGCTGCAGTATCCACTTCCATGGTTACAGGTGTGTCATTAATACACAAGTCCACATTGTACCTATGTTTAACTTTCTCTTCACGACTGGTGTAAATCGTAAACACATGGGCACTCTCATCATTATCAGATCCAAAATTACTAACACTCTCATGAATACTGTTGTTCATTTCCTTCTCTCCACCTTCAACGGCATATACTCTACCTTTATCACTTCTACAGGCAGGAGCAATATGTTCAATATGTTGACAATTGTAACATTTTGAATTCTTGAACTTACACTGAAAGTTTTCATGTTTCCCTCGGCACCTCTTACATTTTAAATCAGCATGTGTTCCTTGTTTTGTGGCATACTTATTCCTTTTAGCTACAGTTACTTTACACACTGAGCCACTACTGCCAACTGTTTCACTACCAGCATTGGGAACAAATTCTCTGGTGTTTTTCTCGGCCAATTCCATGCTTGTAGCTATCTGACATGCACTTTCAAAAGTTAAATTAGTGGTGTTCATTAACTTATTCTGTATTTTTTCATAATTCAGGCCTATTACAAACCTGTCTCTTAGAGCTCGGTTCAAGAACTGTCCAAAGTTACAGTGAAAGGATAACTTCTTTAAAGCTACTATATGATTACTTACTGATTCATCTTTACCTCTATCTCTGGTGCCAAATTTGTAACTTTCAGCGATCTCAAGTGGAGCAGGATCAAAATGTTGCTTCAGAATCTTGGTAATCTGAATCAGTGAGGAGTCTTTGGGTTTGTCTGGAGTAAGCAGATTGACCAGAGTAGAATAAACATTAGCTCCTACCTCTGTCAAAAAGATTGCTTTCCTTTTCTCTTCAAGGACTTTTTTCTTCTCAACATGACCACCGTCGTCCATTAATTCATTTGCCAGAAAGAAGAAGTCCATTCTCTCACAATATGATGTGAAATCTTCCTTGTTTGCATCATACTCCCCCACTCATCCAATGTATCCACTGACGCCAGCCATGGTTGCTCTCTTCACTTAAATTCTCTTCAGTGGCCACTATCCTCTCTTCAAGGACTTCACCAACACTTTGTGAATCCCATCCTCGTCGCCAATGTTGTATCTTGCGTTATTTAATGGGAGAATGACGATTCACATGGTCTGTCTGGCTGGGCGTTTATTCTCTGTTGTTCTTGGTTACAACGTGCCTAACACATTTCGTGTTTACACACGCCTAAACACTTTCTGACTTTGGTAAGAAGTAACATAATATATAATATATATATTCAATAAAGGCAGCATATAAACATACATATATATAACAACGGGCACTGATGTAGTATGTCTCCCGGAAACGTGCAAGGTAAAAGTGTTTTCGTGGGAATCGACGTTAAGCACGATACGCCCTGGTGGTTTGACAGACATACTGATTCTGAATAGAACAGGCTTTCAGCGTATATTAAAGAAAGGATGTTATTTGTGTGATTTTCTAGTATATCACAACAATGTCAAAGTACAGCCTACACACTTCCCAATTGGTAGTATTGTTACGCAATCCCAACAGACTAGGCAGGAGAGGAAAGATCAAATAGCGCCACATGTTAAGGTGATCGATCATCCGCAGGGCAAGACACGCCTTTTAGAGCTGCTTGCTGACTACAGAAATATTGTAGCCTTGCCAGGGGAAAAGCTAGGTCAGACAGACTTAACATCCCATCATAAAGCATTAAAGGAGGGAACAAATCCTATCTATGTACCAGTTTACAGACTACCTCATAGCCAGTGCGCTGTAGTCCAAGATATGGTCCAAGATATGTTGGATGAGAATTTTATTAAACATTCTAAGTCCCCTTTTAATAGCCCCTTATTCCTCGTCCCGAAAAAGGATGGTGGATGGCCCCCTGTTATTGATTTCAGGCGCGTTAATGAAAAAACGATCCCAGATAGGTACCCTATGCTTGTCTTGAGAGACATATTGCAGTCCTTAGGTAAGGATAATGCTGTGTTTAGCAACTTAGATTGCTTAGTGGGTATTGGCAGATACCACTCAATGAGAAATTACGAGAGGTCACTGCGTTTAGCACGCCACTGGGCCACTTTGAGTTTCTCCGGATGCCATTTGGTCTCAGGAATGCCTCACAAACATTTCAAAGAATGATCAACACCCTGTTTGCCCGATTGATTGGTACCACAGTCTGCACTTATTTGGATGATCTAATAGTAGTCAGTAAGGACGTTGATTCCCATCTGATTAAACTGCGTGAAGTGTTAGAAAATCTTTCCACAGCAGGTCTTAAAATTAAACTCTCAAAATGTGAGTTTCTAAAATCCAGAATCCATTTCCTTGGTCATGTAGTTGACGGTGAGGGCATACATACAGTAGGTGATAAAGTAAAAGTTGTATCTCAGTTCCCGCGTCCTACCTCAGTTGATCATGTGCGTAGTTTTCTTGGCTTATCTGGATATTATCGTTCTTTTATCAAGAACTATGCAACATTAGCATCGCCCCTAACAAGGTTGCTCAAGAAAGATGCAATGTTTATATGGGATGTTGAACAAGAAAATAGTTTTGCGGCATTGAAGAGAGCGCTTACCAATGCCCCTGTTCTAGCATTCCCTGACTACACTCAACCTTTCACCCTCTGTGCTGACGCTTCTTGACTTGGAATTGGAGCTGTACTCATGCAATAGGATACGCGTGGAAAGTTTAGAGTGATAGCTTTTGCAAGCCATAGGCTTATTGATGCTGAAACACGTTATTCGGTAACGCATTTGGAAACGTTAGCCGTTGTGTGGGCACTTAAGAAATTTAAAGACATTATATTTGGATATAAGATAACTGTTTTTATGGATCATGCGGCAGTAACTGAGCTGTTCCATGGCAGAAACTTATCAGGCAGATTAGCACGCTGGTATCTGACAATTCAGGAATTTGACCCCGAGTTTCGGTTTTTACCGGGAAGGGCGAATGTTGTCGCCGACGCTTTGTCAAGAAATATAGCACCAATGATGCCTGTATCAACGTTCACTCTTTCGCAACTGGAAGATGAGCAACGACGCGACCCGTTATGGTCAGCAGTCATTTTTGCTCTCGAATCGGGAGAGGATGTTAAACTCCCCAAATTAATTCTTCCCTTAAGTTAGTTTGAATTACGACATACCATACTCCATAGATCGAAAAAGACGTCCGAGGGTACTGTTTCTCAAATAGTTGTACCTGACTCGTTGTGTGAAACGGTTATAACATTGTTCCATGATGTCCAACAGGCAGGTCACCAGGATCGTGACAAATGCTTGGCGGAATTAAGAAAGAAGTATTTCTGGAATACAATGAAGAAAGACATAGAATTACACCTTGCTAAATGTTTGGCATGTGCTCAACATAAAGGTTCTACAGGGTCACCGGCCCCTATTCTACAATATCCTACACCAGACCGTCCGTTTGACACAGTCGCTATTGACTTGTTACAACTCACGAGGGGTCATCAGGGATCAGCGTACGTCTTAGTGTGTATGGATCATTTTTCTAGATTCGTGGTCTTGGTCCCACGAAAAGATAAAACGGCCGATTCGGTGGCCTATGCATTAGTGATGAATCTTGTATGTCAATATACTACGACTAAATTTCTTCTCTCTGACAATGGGACCGAGTTCAAGAATCAGCTAGTGGCGCAAATATGTGCGCAATATGGAATTAAGCAAAGTTTTGTGACAGCTTATCATCCATAGGGTAATGGCCTTGTTGAGAGAACCAATCGCAAGATCCTGGAGATACTTCGCCCGATTGTGAGTGATTTGCAATACACATGGGAAGATTGGTTACCGCAGGTTGCAGCGTCCATTAATGGGTCGATTAATAGCTCTACGGGCAAATCACCCTACTACACTGTCTATGGTACAGATAAACGTCTACCTTATGATGTACTTACTGATACCCCCAACCCTGTTTATAATATGGTTGATTTCGCGGCAAAACAAATCCGTGTTTTTACGGATATTCATACCCAAGTACGATCACATTTAGCAGCGTCCCACTCTGAAATGATGGTCAAGCAACATAAACATGCTAAACCTGTCGTGTTAAATGTAGGAGATGCTGTTAGGGTAAGAGAACCTGAAAGGAACTCCAAGCTTTCGGCTAAATTTTCGGGTCCATTCCGCATTATTGCCAAAGAAACAGGCAACAAAGTTAAAATTTGGAAGCCTGACGCACAGATTGCAGATGTCGTGCGTGCGGACCGTCTTAAGAAGACCCATGAGAATTTATTGCCCACAGTTGATGATGATGTGATAGACACCTCTTTCCAGACTGTACAGAAGCAGAGTGTGCCAAATGACTATTGTATGAAACTTCGTTCTGCAAGTAGATATTAACACTTGTGTAAACTCTTACAGAATGGCTTGGAACATCATTGTGTTGCTTCTACTGTGTTGTGGCACCGTTGTGTTGACAGACATGTCCACATCAGTCCTCAAACCAGGTGGGCTTGTTGCACCCCTCGCACGCGTTCTCATAGATGAGGACGTGGTGAACATCAAGTATGAGTTACATGGACTGCTCCAACTTCCCCGTCAGATGGAAAACGTCGACATGCAACTACAATCAGCATTGGACATCCTACAGAGTCTCAGTTCAGCTACTAACATATCGACGATGGCTTCACAAACTGTTGAACTTCTACACTTTCGTCTCTTGAACCTTCGCAAGCTTCTCGTTGTTGTTGGAAAAAGCATACCAGCGTCTGAGGTTGATCTTGCAAAAGGGCATTCTCAGACACGACGAAAAAGGGGTTTATTTAATTTTGTGGGTCTTATCCAAAGCTCTCTATTTGGCACGGCACCGGCCGACGATGTAGCTAAATTGGGGGACCGAATGAACATTGTCGATCAAGCTGTATCTCAAGAGAATCGCGTTATCTCTCAAACATTTCATGCGATTACTGCTTTAGAGTCAAAAGTTAATGCGATAATATCGAAGTCTAACCATGTATCGAGGGTTGTTAATAAGTTACAGAAATCAATCCCGACGTTAGAGTGGCTCCTTTATTTCACAGAATATTTGCATGCTGCGGAACTAATTGACAGCATAATAGATGCAGGGATAGGGCGTGTGGACGCAAAGCTTGTCCCTGTGCAGACGCTTCTTGATGCTTTACAGATTGCCAAGTTGCAGTATAACTTAACTCCTATTTTTAATGATAATGAGGTAGAATATTATTACCCTCTGTTGGAGTAGACTCTCACGCACAGTGCTATTCTCATCCACATCCCTATGCGAGGGCAACATCAGTTTAATGCATGGCATTTAGAACCCTTCCCCTGGTTTGTTAACGACACACTGTATACTCTGGATAGGCCTAAAGAACTTTTCCTTATAGATTAAGATTATTCTTTATTGGCATTAGAGGATCCTGAGATACTGTCACTGTGTAAGTCGTCATATCTACACCTACACGTATGTCCAGCCTATATGTCGTTTATTCCTGCTGCAGAGGGAATATGCGAATTGGCAGTCATACAAACAAATGTACGCACAGCACTTACGCAATGCAGATATAGGCCAGTTAGTGTCAAAACTGTGTTTCACGCTCATCTCCACAATGAGCAGTATTTATCCTTTCCAAATACAACTACTGTTATTTTAAAATGCCATGATGGTGTTAAGGAACTAGTTGTGAAATGTCATTACAAGGCTCCGGATTATTGTGAAATCACTTGTGGTTCATTACGGACCTTACCTACTCATCAGCACTTTGCCTTAAATTTAAAACTCAAGTCTGCTTTAATTCCACTTCCTGTCATGAATTTCACTGTAAAGGATATTCAGATTGTTTCAGAGAAATTGCATTATTGATGGAGACAAAATTTGCTGATTTGAATAATATTTTACCATTTTATTTATCATGGGAATTTGCTATACCTGGTCTCACAATTCCCACTATTATGTTGATTTTGGCAATCATGTTTCTGTTTTGGTATTATAAGTCAGTGTCATCCAAAATGAAAGTTGTGCATAACATTTTAACCCGGAAGACACTAAAGTATAGGGCCCCTGTAGTAGATAAAAACCCCTGCAGTCGTTGAATCCCCAGCTTAGTATATACACCTATGTATATAACATGATTAGAGTTGTATAGGATAAGCTCTGTGAGCTTATTTAGGCCTCACCGAGCTTGGCCTGTGGTGACCGAGCGATGCAATGGCCCCTGTCTCATCAACAGAAGTATTATATAAATGGGTTATTTACATCTGATTTATATTCAGATTCATCCCCTGTAATTTTCCACTATCTGTGAGGACATGAACTGAACACGTGAACGGTAGCTTTCCCAAGAGGGAGAAGCCCATATGTCAGCATCTATGTAAGCGTGCACCAAGGCGACGCCATCAGGCAGTCACTCACACCAACTAATATCGAACGGACGTTGATTCACGTTTATATTACATAAACGCCGTCCTTTCTCATGACACTCATAAATAGTGGAACTTATGGTTGATCTACACTCAGGAATTATATAAACAGAATACTTTTCTAATAAAACAAGAAACTTCCGTTAGGTTTCGTTACTAAAGCCCAATATAATATATGTGAACCAACCTGGTTAATTAGGAATTAACAAACCGGCTCAAGGTGGTGGTGGTCACAGCACTAGGCAGGTGGTGGTGGTCACAACACTAGGCAGGTGGTGGTGGTCACAGCACTAGGCAGGTGGTGGTGGTGGTCACAGCACTAGGCAGGTGGTGGTGGTCACAGCACTTGGCAGGTGGTTGTGATCACAACGCTCGGTAGGTGGTGGCGGTGGTGGTGGTGGTGGTCACAGCACTAGGCAGGTGGTGGTGGTCACAGCACTAGGCAGGTGGTGGTGGTGGTCACAACACTAGGCAGGTGGTGGTGGTCACAACACTAGGCAGGTGGTGGTGATCACAACACTCGGTAGGTGGTGGTGGTGGTCACAGCACTAGGCAGGTGGTGGTGGTGGTCACAACACTCGGTAGGTGGTGGTGGTGGTCACAGCACTAGGCAGGTGGTTGTGATCACAACACTCGGTAGGTGGTGGTGGTCACAGCACTAGGCAGGTGGTGGTGGTCACAGCACTAGGCAGGTTGTGGTGGTCACAACACTAGGCAGGTGGTGGTGGTGGTGGTCACAGCACTAGGCAGGTGGTGGTGGTGGTGGTCACAACACTAGGCATGTGGTGGTGGTCACAGCACTAGGCAGGTGGTTGTGATCACAACACTCGGTAGGTGGTGGTGGTCACAACACTAGGCAGGTGGTGGTGATCACAACACTCGGTAGGTGGTGGTGGTCACAGCACTAGGCAGGTGGTGGTGATCACAACACTCGGTAGGTGGTGGTGGTCACAGCACTAGGCAGGTGGTGGTGGTCACAGCACTAGGCAGGTGGTGGTGGTCACAACACTAGGCAGGTGGTGGTGATCACAACACTCGGTAGGTGGTGGTGGTCACAGCACTAGGCAGGTGGTGGTGGTTACAGCACTCGGCAGGTGGTGGTGGTCAGAGCACAGGCAGGTTGGTGGTGGTCACAACACTATGCAGGGGGTGGTGGTCACAGCACAAGGCAGGTGGTGGTGGTGGTGGTGGTTACAGCACTATGCAGGTGGTGGTCACAACACTTGGCAGGTGGTGTTGGTGGTGGTCACAGCACAAGGCAGGTGGTGGTGGTGGTGGTGGTTACAGCACTATGCAGGTGGTGGTCACAACACTTGGCAGGTGGTGTTGGTGGTGGTCACAGCACTTGGCAGGTGGTGGTCACATCACAAGTCACCAACATAATATTTAGGTACTCCATCGTCACTTCCGGGCTGAGGCGCCATATACCTCACCTGCCTCACTTTTTGTCTTGTGTCAGAAACGTTGAATTGCCTCGTTTATTTTATGACTGTTGGCTTGTAACACTTGGCGTTTGACTTGGCTTTTTTTATCCTTTGCACATTTCTGAATTCATTTATGTCTAGTTTTTGGGCTGGAATGTGAGAATTTTCATTGAAAGAAAGATATAGCAGCTAGATTGTACACTTTTTATGTCAAGAATATTGGAACATTTAAACTGATATTCTTATATGTTATGCTGATTATTGCCTCATACCTTTGTGTACAATTTCTTTTATTTTTTATTCATTATTTTTTATTGTTTATTTAATTTGTTTAATTTCTTCAAATTTCTTCACACTGCTATGATACACAACGTGTGATAATATTTCTTTCTTAGCCATTGAATGTGATTTAATTTTTTTATTTTAATACTGTATAGAACAGTGTCCTTGACGTACCGGAGCAGTAACACACAATGCCTCTACTATTATTATTATTATTATTATTATTATTATTATTATTATTATTGTTGTTGTTGTTGTTGTTGTTGTTGTTGTTGTTGTTTGTAGCAGTAGTAGTTTAAAAATGTATATAATTTATAATTTGCTACTTTTCATTATTGTTGTCATTATTTTCTCCTCGTTTGTCATTATATAATAGGTTTCTCTAGTGCACTGCGTGTGTGGAGTCGTCGCCTGGATCACGATCAATCTAATGTTTATGGAAAGTGGCTTTGGAATTTAAGATGCAATTTCCAGATAACGTCGCGCCACCAGCCCCGATATAGTTATTGATGGTGGAAGCCGGAGCTCCGCCCAATGTGTCAGTCTCTTTAGTTTCGTTGTTCTGGATTATTTTTTTTTTGTGATGAAACAATGTACAAAAAGTTCAAGAGCTACAATAGATTAATGTTGATATAGAGGAGTGTTGATACATCAGCATACCATAATTAATAACAGAAGTTAATAAGTAAACACAAACATTATAGAAAGTAACTTATAAAAACTAGCAACGAAAGTAACATAAAACAATATGAAGACTTACAAAGTAACAATAATAACATGAGCACATGAAAACACTTCAAACAGCTAACAGCAATAAGGCAACACGTTACACAATACTAAATTAACAATATTATTTATGTAATACACAGACATTAACACACCCTCATAGATGTAAAACATGATTGATGAACACTTTTATCCCAAGGTTTTTAATATAAAGCGTTGAAATTATGTTGGGTGAAAAAAAGTGGAGTGTGTGTGTGTGTGTGTGTATGTGCGCGCGCGCACACACACTACACAGGGTGGTGAAATGCGTCAAGTGTGGCAGCATTATGTTAGTGTTAAGGTGCAAGCACTGCTTGCTCCCTCTCGCTTTCAGCTGGCGCCGCTGGCTAGCCCTAGTGGGGAACAGGGAAGCAACTTGCATAAGTCTTACCCTGCCAGTACACAGCCTCCTCACTTTCAAGACTCCTGCTGTGCCTCCTCGTGACAGCACATAATAACTGGGAGCCTCGTGGGCCCAGGTTAAATTAGCAGGGGATCTCGGAGTTGCTAGCAGTGGGCCCCAGTGGGATGGGGCACAGGCTCATGTGGAGACATCCTGGTGCCTACCAACCACTGCCCTGCTGCCTTGTGGATTAACCTTGGCAGGTATAAGGCTACGGGAGTAAACCCCGAACGAAAAATCTGCGGTGGAGCCCCGCATCAGGCAGACATGCTTACAGAGCTCCAACAAGACCCCAACGGCGATGTAGATGGAAGAGGTGACCACCATGAAAACCCAACAACAACTGTACACCGGCGGACGAAGGCAATACCTGATGGACAAGCTACTAAGGCGAAACCCTACAAACTGGGCTATCGGCAGTCTATTGCAACTCTCCCTCTTGCATCACTGGATCAGGAAAAAGGAGAGCCAAGATGTGTGATTGCAGCCTGCACTCCTGCCTCTCCACATAAATCAACTCACTCACAGCCATCACCCAGCTCATCATACCACTCATCATCATCAAACCCCTTACACCCCCCCCAAAAGTCCTATGGCGACGGACGAGTGGCGACGGGGACAGGCAGAAATGACTACCGGGAGTCTCCAGTCACAACTCTGCACATGGGCGGCACATATCAGATGGTCGCTTATGCACTGGGCTATAGGCAGCAGTGCAATTCGGTCCTGTCTGTGCGACTGAGCAGCCCTTAAGAGGAGCCACTCTGCTCACCCCACACGGGGAGGGGGCTAGAAAAGTTGCCCTAAACATAGACGGCCTAAAAACCCAACCTGACTGCAACCACACCCAGTAAGGTCATCCTTATGCGGCCGAAAACACAATCAAAATCACAGATCCAAGCAAAAACAAACCATACAACCTCTTATGGCCGCTACATGGGATGTCAGGACCCTTCTGGATACTGGCACAAATGCGCGTCCTGAAAGAAGAACTGCCCTTGTGGCAAAAGAGCTGGCTAGGTATAACCTACATAGCAACCATCAGTGAGTCCCGGCTCCCAGATGGGGGCCAACTCACAGAACGGGGGTCTGGCCACACCTTATGGAAGGGTAAGCCTGCTGCGGAGAGAAACCGCATTTATGGAGTTGGCTTTGCCATCTGCCATCGCATCCTACACAGGCTAATTGGAATGCCCAATGGGATCAATGAGCGCCTCATGACGCTTCCAGTCCCACTGAATCACTCACAACATGCCTTTTTCATCAGTGCATAAGCCCCAACACAGGATGCAGAGGATGACATCAAGGAGGCCTTTTATGCCGACCTCGACTGAGTGCTAACCTCTATCCCCAGAGAAAACAAGGTTGTGCTCCTTGGCGACTTCATTGCCAGAGTTGGCAGAGATGCTAACATTTGGCAGGGAACCATAGTTAGAAATGGACTAGGCAAGTGTACTGTAATTCCAATGACTGCTCACAACCTCACTATCACCAATACCTTGTTTAGGCAGGCCGACAAGTTCAAGGGATCGTGGCAAAACCCATGATCCAAACACTGGCATCTCATTGACTACATCATTGTCATAGAAAGAGATAGCCGAGATGTCTTCGTCATCCGTGCCATGTGTGGCTCAGACCACTGTGACACTGATCATTGACTTGTCAGATCCAAGTTCTCACTTCACTTTGCCCCAAAAAGGCGAAGGCAGCAAGCCTCCAGAAGAGATTTTAATACTAAGCATCTGGAGGATCCAGCGGTAGCACATGCTTTCAGAGAGCAGCTCGAACATGGGCTTATAAACAACCCAACAGCAAACAACGTGAATCCCAGTGCCGAATGGGATACTCTTAATACTGTTATGACAAAAACCTGTAGAGACCCTCGGCCATTTCAAAAGAATGCACCAGGACTGGTTTGATGAAAGTAACGCGGCAATCAAAGTACACATCGAAAATAAACGTGCTGCTTTTACTGACTGGCAGAAGAACCCTCAGTCTCGGACCGAAGCTAATACCTTCCGCAAGAAGAAAGCGGCAGTCCAGCGGGAACTTTGCAATCTAAAGAACGACTGGCTTAAAAATATAGCATGTGAAGCACAAAAACTTGCACATCAGCACAAGATGCGCGAATTCTTCTTTTCCACTAAAACATTTTATGGGCCAGTCTCTCGTGGCACAGTCCCCCTTCGCTCATCTGACGGTAACCACATAATTAAAGACGACGAAAGCCTACTTCAGCGTTGGAAAGAGCACTACCATTCATTGTTCAACCGAAACACCGATGTAGATGTCCTGACTACCCAGCAGGTCTCTTGGCATCCAGAGCTGACCCACCTTAGCTATCCTCCATCCCTGGATGAGGTAGCTACTGCCATCAAACAGATGAAAAATAACAAAGCCTCAGGGCCTGATGGAATCCCAGCTGAGGTGTATAAAGCAGGAGGACCTCTACTTACCAGCCGTCTCCATTCTCTCCTGGAGAATATATGGGAAAAGTAGGAAATCCCCCAAGCTCTTAAAGATGTCTCCCTTGTTAATATTTATAAGAACAAGGTGGACCTGTCAGATTGTGGCAACTACCACGGGATCTCGCTGCTCTCCGTAGCTGGTAAGATTATAGCCTGAGTCCTCCTAAACAGACTTCTACCTAAGGCGGAACATTTCCTCCTAGAATCTCACTGTGATTTTAGACCATCACGTGGCACCACTGACATGATCTTTGCTGCCCGCCAGATACAGGAAAAGTGCAGAGAACAGAGTCGTGACCTGTACATGGCTTTCATCGACTTAAACAAGGCCTTCGACTCGGTCAACAGGGAAGCCCTCTGGTGGACCCTCAGCCGTTTTGGCTGCCCACCAAAATTCATCTCCATTGTGAGACAACTTCACGATGGCAGGAACGGCAGTGTCCTGCACAGTGGCACCCAGTCTGAGTTCTTTCCCATCCAAACAAGGGTTAAACAAGGGTGTGTATTGGCACCAACTCATTACCATCTTCTTGGCTGCCTTCCTTACTCGCACCAATTTAGCCAGCGGTGTGAACATCGAGTACCGGGTAAAGGGGGTCTTTTCAACATAAGACGGCTCCAGGCAAGAACAAAGGTGTCGGCAGCTTTCATTACTGAACTTCAATAAGCAGACGACCTCACCCATGTTGCTCGCACTGAACACGACCTACAGGAGATCCTGAACACCTAAGCAGATGGGTATACACACTTCGGCCTTAAGGTGCATGTACGTAAGACTCAGATTCGCTTTCAACCTGCCCCTGGTTCAGACACGTCTCCACCATCCATCCAGCTTAACGGTACTACACTCTCTAATGTTGCCCACTTTCGGTATCTCGGCTCCCACCTGTCCACTACCGCAGACATCGATGAAGAAATTCAGCATCGGATCAGATGTGCATTTCACGCCTTTGGTGGACTCCTAAATCGTGTCATCAGCTGTAGGGAGCTGAAATTATCCACAAAGTTGCACGTATATCGAGCAGTGGTCCTGCCCACCCTACTATATGGCAGTGAGACATGAATTACATACAGGAGGCACCTCAAGGCACTTGAAAACTTTCACTAACGTAGTGTAAGTTCCATCCTCCGAGTTCGCTGGGAAACAAGAGAACAAATTCCAGCATTCTTGCTGACATCAACTGTAGGAGCATCGAGGCTACCATTATCCATGAACAACTACGTTGGACTGGCCATGTTACCCGCATGGACGACAGTAGACTGCCAAAGCAGTTACTTTACAGTCACTAAACGAATAGTAAATGTAATGTTGGCGGGCAATTGAAAAGGTATAAGGATAGTCTTAAGACAAACCTGAAAAGGTGCCAAATCGACCCCTTCACCTGGGAGTCGATTACTCCACATCGTAATGCTTGGAGGAGCACCACACGGGAGGGTGTCAATACTTTCGACTTAGGCCGACTGCAAACCGCGTCAGATAAGCGCCAACGTCGGAAAGACGCTGCCACCGCCCCTCCCACAGCAGATGGAGCCCTCCACATGTGCAACGAATGTGAACGGTGCTGCCGGTCCCGTATCGGGCTCTTTAGTCACCTCAAAACTCATTAACCTAGGTGACATCCCTAATAACCCATATCATTTTATCATAGCTGGATGATCTTCATACTCGATTCCGAGTGACAGCAAAGTAGTAGTAGTGTGTGTGTGTGTGTGTTACAGAAGATGTACAAAATTGACAATAGCAACAGAACGTCATGTCCAATTTCTTGATATGGAAAGTTACTAAAACAAAACGATCGTTTGTTCAGAACAGTAAATTTATTATTTGTGATACAGTGTTGAATGAGGGGTAATACAAACGGTAAACCTGATTATAATTTTATATACTTTGATGAAAAAGTATGGGACTTTGGGTTTTTAAATCTTGTCGATGATAAGCAACTTGACGATTTTGAGAAAAATTGGTCCTCAAGATGAGGCTCAACTGCAGTAAAATTCCTGGAGACTTTGATGACACGAAGAACGTGTAGGCTTACATAACCTAATACCCTTGATCCCGTCCTCTGTCTGCCTCCCCCTCACCCACCTTCAATCCTTCTCCAGCCCCCCCCCACTGTATCCCCCGTTGCTTGAGGGATAGAAGAGGGGGGGGGGGGTCATCCTCGCTAAGTATAAGGTTTCCTGAAGACAGCGTCGGTACAGTTCCTCCTGCCTCACCTGTTGCTTCCCACTCGCTCATGGTAGAACTATGGTGAATAATAGGCAATGGACACACACACACACACACACACCCTATTCTGCGAGTATAGTATGATACTAACCATACTCACGTAAGACAGATGCAAAAAATTATACTTTAGTTCAGAGGTTTCGTTATGTATTGAGAATTGATGCCAGATTCTGGTCTAGTAATGATAATTGAGAAAGCTTGTAAATTGGAACTCTCAGAAATAAACGAAATCCTGATTGATGTGCTTTTGTAGTCGTTGATATAAATGAATGAAATCTGTCCAAGCTAGTAACAATAATTTGAAAATCGGAAAATATTTTAATTTTCTAATGATTTAAAAATTTAATATATAGAGAAAATCGTGTATGCTGTATTTTTTGTCATGATGCACTTCGCGTGTCCAATATCACTGAATTATATGACGTCGAAAAATGTGCATTTTCAAATGGAAACCTTTCAAAAGTCGTTGCAATTCGTGGCGGTGTTTCGGTGATTTTAAAAATAAAAATAAAATTGAATTTTCATATATTTATGGAAATTTAAATTTTATGTACAGAACGATTGATTTGGTAGAATAAATGATCCTATGTGTTGTGAAAATATAAGGATCCATACTAGACCACGGTGTAGCTCTACTTGGCGGAGGTGTTAAGTATATAAACCAGTAAACAGGGTAATATATCTCTGGCTTTCTGAGTCTTCGTGTCCGTACAACTTATATATATATATATATATATATATATATATTATATATATATATATATATATATATATATATATGGCTGTAATTACATACGTGCCTGGGATGAGTGAGTGGTGGCAGGACAAGTGGCGGTGAGAGTGGGCAGTTAAAGTGGTGTTGGTAGTGAGTGGATGGTGGTGGTTAAAGTGGTGTTGGTGGCTGGTGGTTAAATTGGTGTCGGTAGAGAGTGCGTGGTGGGTGGTTAAAGTGGTTCTGGTGGTGAGTCGGTGATGGGTGGTTAAGCTGTGTTGGTGGTCAGTGGGTGGTTAAAGTGGTGTTGGTGGTGAGTGGGTGGTTAAAGTGGTGTTGGTGGTGAGTGTATGGTTAAAGTGGTGTTGGTGGTGAGTGGGTGGTTAAAGTGGTGTTGGTGGTGAGTGGGTGGTTAAAGTGGTGTTGGTGGTGAGTGGGTGGTTAAAGTGGTGTTGGTGGTGAGTGGGTGGTTAAAGTGGTGTTGGTGGTGAGTGGGTGGTTAAAGTGGTGTTGGTGGTGAGTTGGTGGGTAAAGTGATGTTGGTGGTGAATTGGTGGTTAAAGTGATGTTGGTGGTGACTGGGTGGTTAAAGTGGTGTTGGTGGTGAGTGGGTGGTTAAAGTGGTGTTGGTGGTGGGTGGTTGAATTGGGTGTTGGTAAAGAGTGGGTGGTGGGTGGCTAAAGTGGTGTTGGTGGTGGGTGGGTGGTTAAAGTGGTGTTGGTACAGTAGTGAGTGGGTGGTGGGTGGTTAAAGTGGTGTTGGTAGTGAGTGGGTGGTTAAAGTGGTGTTGGTGGTGGGTGGTTGAATTGGGTGTTGGTAGAGAGTGGGTGATGGGTGGCTAAAGTGGTGTTGGTGGTGGGTGGTTGAATTGGGTGTTGATGGTGGGCGGTTAAAGCGTTGTTGTGTGGTGAGTGGGCGTAGGATATCGTGGCGTGGCATGGGATACAGTGGCATAGGATACTGTAATGGTGGGAGTTAGAGATAGAAAGTATAGATAGAATATTTAGTCGTAGGCTAATAAAGAGAGGAAGTTTGGTAGCGTGGCCGGTTAGTTATTTAATTGTTAATAAACCTTTTTAAGGGACATCTTTCTCTAAACACCAATTTTAATACAACTATTTATCAATCAACTGAATGGCATGGACACATTAACAGAACATTATATCGAAGTTACTCGAACATTATATTTACGATACTAGACACATACTCTCGGACACAAACATGAAATGAATACAATTCCCACCGTAAATAACTCACCCTATGGATAGCTCTGACAAGACTCACGTGACCTGAGGGAGGCCCAGCAGTTGCTGTTGAAGGGAGTGCTGGACTCTGGATGCTGGGGAGGGAAGTCTCCCTCCCACCCTCAACTAGTGACGAGCGTGACTCCGTCTTCCGTCGATAGTGTTGTGAAAGTCCTCTCAATGGAATTTGAATCAGGAATCCCGGTGGAAGGGGTGCTGGGCCTATATATTGGCGGTCATCAGCCGGCAGATGACCCCTCCCAATTAATACTAAGCTGGGTGTGTCTTGACCGGGTGTGAGTTGATCAAGTGGCGGTGAGAATTCTGATTCCCTTGTGAACTTGACCTCCTTGGGACAGGTCTGGACAGCCGTTTGCCCAGGTGTGGTTGTAGGTCGTATCACACGGTTAACTCAAGTACTCTGTGGCCCCGGCCTCCTGTAGGGTGTGTCAACTTGGTTTGTGGGTTACCACGAGGGCATCTACTTACTGTTATATGCGTTGTAATTCTCTGGGCTGTAAGCTGTGGTCTGATAAACAATCATTACAATACCATGGAGTGCCGTTGGATACTGTGACGTGGTGTGGCGCGGATTACAGTGGAGTGGCGTGAGGTACTGCGACGTGGCGTGGGATACAGTGGAGTGGTATGGGATACCGTGGAGTGGCGTGAGATACTGCAACGGAGCTTGGAATACCGTGGAGTGGCGTGGGATACCACGGCGTGGCGTGGGATGCCGTGGAGTGGCACGGGATACCGCGGAGTGGCGTGGGATACCGCGGATTGGCGTGGGATACCGTGGAGTGGCGTGGGATACCGTGGAGTGGCGTGAGATACCGTGGATTGGCGTGGGATACCGTGGAGTGGCATGGGATAAAGTGGAGTGGTGTAGGATACCGTGGAGTGGTGTGGGATACAGCGGCATGGGATACCGTGGAGTGGGATGGGATACCGTGGAGTGGCATGGGATACAGTGGAGTGGTATGGGATAGAGTGGCATGGGATACCGTGGAGTGGGATACAGTGGCATGGGATACCGTGGACTGGCATGGGATACAGTGGAGTGGCATGGGATACAGTGGCATGGGATACCGTGGAGTGGGATACAGTGGCATGGGATACCGTGGAGTGGCATGGGATACCGTGGACTAGCATGGGATACAGTGGAGTGGCATGGGATACAGTGGCATGGGATACAGTGGAGTGGCATGGGATACAGTGGAGTGGCAGGGGATGCAGTGGCATGGGATACAGTGGAGTGGCGTGGGATACCGTGGAGTGGGATACCATGGCATGGGATACCGTGGAGTGGCATGGGAAACCGTGGAGTGGCATGGGATACAGTGGAGTGGCATGGGATACAGTGGTATGGGATACCGTGGAGTGGCATGGGATACCGTGGAGTGGGATGGGATACCGTGGAGTGGCATGGGATACAGTGGAGTGGCATGGGATACAGTGGCATGGGATACCGTGGAGTGGGATACAGTGGCATGGGATACCGTGGAGTGCCATGGGATACCGTGGACTAGCATGGGATACAGTGCAGTGGCTTGGGATACAGTGGCATGGGATACCGTGGAGTGGCATGGGATACAGTGGCATGGGATACAGTGGAGTGGCGTGGGATACCGTGGATTGGGATACCATGGCATGGGATACCGTGGAGTGGCATGGGATACAGTGGCATGGGATACAGTGGAGTGGCGTGGGATACCGTGGAGTGGGATACCATGGCATGGGATACCGTGGAGTGGCATGGGATACCGTGGAGTGACATGGGATACCGTGGACTGGCATGGGATACAGCAGAGTGCCATGGAATACAGTGGCATGGGATACCGTGGAGTGGCATGGTATACAGTGGAGTGGCATGGGATACAGTGGAGTGGCATGGGATACCGTGGAGTGGGATACAGTGGCATGGGATACCGTGGAGTGGCATGGGATACCGTGGACTGGCATGGGATACAGTGGAGTGGCGTGGGATACCGTGGAGTGGGATACTATGGCATGGGATACCGTGGCGTGGGGTACAGTGGCATGAGATGCCGTGGAGTGGTGTGGGATATAGTGGCATGGGATACCGTGACGTAAGATACAGTAGCATGGGATACCGTGGAGTGGCATGGGATACCGTGGACAGGCATGGGATACATTGGAGTATCATGAGATACAGTGGCATGGGATACCGTGGAGTGGCATGGGATACAGTGGAGTGGCATGGGATACCGTGGAGTGGCATGAGATACGGTGGACTGGCATGGGATACAGTGAAGTGGCATGGGATACAGTGGAATGGCGTGGGATACCGTGGAGTGGGATACCATGGCATGGGATATCGTGGCGTGGGATACAGTGGCATGAGATGCCGTGGAGTGGTGTGGGATACAGTGGCATGGGATACCGTGACGTAGGATACAGTGGCATGGGAAACCGTGGAGTGGCATGGGATTCAGTGGAGTGGCATGAAATACACTGGAGTGGCGTGGAATACCGTGGTGTCGAATACCGTGGCGTGGGATACAGTGGCGTGGCGTGGGATACAGTGGAATGGCGTGAGATACCGTGGATTGGCGTGGGATACCGTGGAGTGGCATGGGATACAGTGGAGTTGTGTGGGATACCGTGGAGTGGTGTGGGATACAGCGGCATGGGATACCGTGGAGTGGGATGGGATACCGTGGAGTGGCATGGGATACAGTGGAGTGGCATGGGATACAGTGGCATGGGATACCGTGGAGTGGCATGGGATACCGTGGAGTGGGATACCGTGGAGTGGCATGGGATACCGTGGAGTGGGATACAGTGGCATGGGATACCGTGGACTGACATGGGATACAGTGGAGTGGCACGGGATACAGTGGCATGGGATACCGTGGACTGGCATGGGATACAGTGGAGTGGCATGGGATACAGTGGCAGGGGATACCGTGGAGTGGGATACAGTGGCATGGGATACCGTGGACTGGCATGGGATACAGTGGAGTGGCATGGGATACAGTGGCATGGGATACCGTGGAGTGGGATACAGTGGCATGGGATACCGTGGAGTGGCATGGGATACAGTGGCATGGGATACCGTGGAGTGGGATACAGTGGCATGGGATACCGTGGAGTGCCATGGGATACCGTGGACTAGCATGGGATGCAGTGCAGTGGCTTGGGATACAGTGGCATGGGATACCGTGGAGTGGCATGGGATACAGTGGCATGGGATACAGTGGAGTGGCGTGGGATACCGTGGATTGGGATACCATGGCATGGGATACCGTGGAGTGGCATGGGATACAGTGGCATGGGATACAGTGGAGTGGCGTGGGATACCGTGGAGTGGGATACCATGGCATGGGATACCGTGGAGTGGCATGGGATACAGTAGAGTGGCGTGGGATACCGTGGATTGGGATACCATGGCATGGGATACCGTGGAGTGGCATGGGATACCGTGGACTGGCATGGGATACAGCAGAGTGCCATGGAATACAGTGGCATGGGATACCGTGGAGTGGCATGGGATACAGTGGAGTGGCATGGGATACGGTGGAGTGGCATGGGATACAGTGGCATGGGATACCGTGGAGTGGCATGGGATACCGTGGTGTGGGATACAGTGGCATGGGATACCATGGAGTGGCATGGGATACCGTGGACTGGCATGGGATACAGTGGAGTGGCGTGGGATACCGTGGAGTGGGATACTATGGCATGGGATACCGTGGCGTGGGGTACAGTGGCATGAGATGCCGTGGAGTGGTGTGGGATATAGTGGCATGGGATACCGTGACGTAAGATACAGTAGCATGGGATACCGTGGAGTGGCATGGGATACCGTGGACTGGCATGGGATACATTGGAGTATCATGAGATACAGTGGCATGGGATACCGTGGAGTGGCATGGGATACAGTGGCATGAGATACCGTGGAGTGGCATGAGATACGGTGGACTGGCATGGGATACAGTGAAGTGGCATGGGATACAGTGGAATGGCGTGGGATACCGTGGAGTGGGATACCATGGCATGGGATATCGTGGCGTGGGATACAGTGGCATGAAATGCCGTGGAGTGGTGTGGGATACAGTGGCATGGGATACCGTGACGTAGGATACAGTGGCATGGGAAACCGTGGAGTGGCATGGGATTCA
Source organism: Homarus gammarus (assembly GCA_958450375.1). Taxonomy (NCBI): domain Eukaryota; kingdom Metazoa; phylum Arthropoda; class Malacostraca; order Decapoda; family Nephropidae; genus Homarus; species Homarus gammarus. The sequence continues at coordinate 1,253,007 of CAUDMG010004029.1, read as the reverse complement.
GTGGAGTGGCATGGGATACAGTGGAGTGGCGTGGAATACCGTGGTGTGGAATACCGTGGCGTGGGATACAGTGGAATGGCGTGGGATACCGTGGAATGACGTAGGATAACGTGGAGTGACGTCTAATACCGTGGAGTGGCATGGGATACCGTGGATTGGCGTGGGATACAGTGGCATGGGATACCGTGGAGTGGCGTGGAATACCGTTACGTGGAATGCCGTGGCGTGGGATACAGTGGCATGGCGTGGGATACAGTGGAATGGCGTGGGATACCGTGGAATGACGTAGGATAACGTGGAGTGACGTCTAATACCGTGGAGTGGCATGGGATACCGTGGATTGGCGTGGGATACAGTGGCATGGGATACCGTGGAGTGGCGTGGAATACCGTTACGTGGAATACCGTGGCGTGGGATACAGTGGCATGGCATGGGATACCCGTGGAGTGGCATGGGATACAGTGGGATACCGTGGAGTGGCATGGGATACAGTGGAGTGGCATGGGATACAGTGGAGTGGCGTGGAATACCGTGGCGTGGAATACCGTGGCGTGGGATACAGTGGCATGGCGTGGGATACAGTGGAATGGCGTGGGATACCGTGGAATGACGTGGGATAACGTGGAGTGACGTGGAATACCGTGGAGTGGCATGGGATACCGTGGATTGGCGTGGGATACAGTGGCATGGGATACCGTGGAGTGGCATGGGTTACCGTGGACTGGCATGGGATACCGTGGAGTGGCATGGGATACAGTGGAGTGGTGTGGGATACAGCGGCATGGGATACCATGGCGTGGGATACAGTGGCATGGGTTACCGTGGCATGGGATACAGTGGCATGGGATACCGTGGAGTGGCATAGGGTACCATGGAGTGGCATGGGATACAGTGGGGTGGCATGAGTTACAGTGGAGTGGCGTGGGATACAGTGGAGTGGCATGAGATACCGTTGAGTGGTGTGGGATACAGTGGAGTGGCGTGGGATACAGTGAAATGACGTGGAATACCGTGGAGTGGCGTGGGATACAGTGGCATGAGATGCCGTGGAGTGGTGTGGGATACAGTGGCATGGATACCGTGACGTACGATACAGTAGCATTGGATACCGTCGAGTGGCATGGGATACAGTGGAGTGGCGTGGGATATCGTGGAGTGGCATGGGATACAGTGGAGTGGCGTGGCATACCGTGTAGTGGGATACAGTGGCATGGTGTGGGATACCTTTGAATGGCATGGGATACAGTGGATTGGCATGGGATACAGTGGAGTGGCGTGGGATACCGTGTAGTGGGATACAGTGGCTTGGCGTGGGATACCCGTGGAGTGGCATGGGATACAGTGGGATACCGTTGAGTGGCATGGGATACAGTGGAGTGGCATGGGATACAATGGAGTGGCATGGGATACAGTGGAGTAGCGTGGAATACCGTGGCGTGGAATACCGTGGCGTGGGATACAGTCGCGTGGCGTGGGATACAGTGGAATGGCGTGGGATACCGTTAAGTGACGTGGGATAACGTGGAGTGACGTGGGAGAATGTGGAGTGGCGTGGGATACCATGGAGTAGTGTAGGATACAGTGGAGTGGCGTGGGAGACCGTGGGATACCGTGGAGTGGCATGGGATACCTTGGAGTGGGGTGGGATACAGTGGCATGGGATACCGTGGCGTGGGATACATCGGCATGGGATACCGTGGAGTGGGATACAGTGGCGTGACGTGGGATACCATGGAGTGGCGTGCGATACAGTGTCCGGTGATACCGTGGAGTGGCATTGTAACAATGTCATGAGTGTTTCCCGCCTGAGGGTTCGAGCCAATGGCAGGGACCTGTGAGAGTGAATGCCTTAGGCTTGGACCAAGATGAGAACCTGTAGGACGTGACGTCATGAAAATGTAGCGTCTCTTGTGGGCGACACAGTTTGAAGAACCCAGGTCTGTTTTTGGAGAGAGTGAAGAGTGGGTGCGTGCGGGTGTCATCCCCTCACATGGCGGGGTATAATGTGAGCACTTATTAAGTTTTATGTGACCTCTGGCTAGCTAGCTAGGTAGATAGGATATTGTTTTGAAGATTAACTGTTCATTTTGAGTAACGTCAATAATAAACTAACGCCTGGTATCCCTGTTCCCTCAGTTATCGCCGGTTATGCCATTATTCCCAGTTATTCTCTCTCCCGCTCTCTCTCCCCTCATATCAGCTTACCTCTGGTGTGAGGGCCTGCTGTAGGCCTCATCATACCCACAATCCTTAACACCCCTCTTCCAGCATCCACCTCTAACCTTCCCCACCTCATATGTATACAAGTATAACAAACACAGAAGAAAAGAGAATTAGAATATAAAGAAAGAGTAAAAGTAAGTAAAACAAGTATAAGAAGTAAAAGAAAAGTAAATAAGACATAAAAGAATAGAAAAGGAAAAAATATAATCATTTTTATTTTATTATTGTTACAGCATGGGATACCATGGAGTGGTGTGGGATACCATGGAGTGGCGTGGGATGCTGTGGATTATGTGGGATACCAGGGAATGAAGTGGAGTATCGTGGAGTGGCGTGGGATACTGTGAAGTGGCGTGGGGTACTGTGGCGTGGCTTGGAATACAGTGGTTGTGGCGTGGGATGGTGTTCACGTGGTGCAGTAACTCGTCCTTAGGTGCTGATACGAAGGACTTCACGTGGTCATGGAGACATCGAATGTGTGTGTGTTTATGTACTGTATATGCGTGGCGACCTCTGGTGTAATGGTCTGCATGGTCGTCTCGCAAGCGAGGCGAGGGTGAAACTATGGGCAAGTTTCTTTACGCCATTTGCCTCTGTCTACCCAGCAGTAATTGGGAACCTTGATGTTAATCGATTTGCTGATCGTGTTCCGGGGTAATGGTTAGCCAGTGCAGTTGGCGATTTGTCCGGTCTTCTCTGACTATTCCTTGACACTGGGTCGTGCAACTCGTTAACTTAGAGTGTGGTTGTTGTGTTGGCGACAGCTTCTTCACCTTAAACATATTCACGCCTAGGTGGCCCTTGGGTTGGCCATCCTCGTTACACGAGGGAAAACCATTATTATTATTATTATTATTATGTATATGCGTGTGTATTAATGTGCGTGCGTGTTTATGTACTCTTATATATATATTTGTGTGTGTGTGTGTGTGTGTATTTTGTGCCTTCTCATTAAAATTTTATCATCATCTGAGCCGCCTTGTGTCGCTCGCTCAGGTAATGGTTGCATGTTGCAAGTTTGAGTGTCGGCCCCACGTGTTCGTCGGAAAGTGTGGCGGGTTATGGCACTATCTCGTCTCTTTTCGTAAAATGGAAACTGTTAACGTCGTTCTTGATTGCTTGAAAATTATTTTAGTCTGTGTTGGTGATGCATTTCTGAGTGTTGATTGCGGTGCTTAATGAGTTCCAGGGACGTCATTACGGGGTGTAGATGATGGCATTAGTGAGCAGCAGTGATGTCATTGTTGAATAAGAGTAGCGTGATTGACAGGCGGGGGAAGGTGGGAGTTGAAGCAGCCGTGGGGCTGGCCTGTCGCTGAGCGGTGGTACAAACTTGCATCTCCACATCCACAAATTCTTGCAACCGTCTGACTGTTTTTGGCAACCTATTTTGGGAATGAAATCATGGATCCATATTGAGACTGGCATTTTTTTTTTTCCGCTTGCGAGTGGGAGGAACCTGTAAAGAAGATCGACTTTCTATTTTATGCTTTTATTTTTCTTGACAGTTTTTTATGGGTAAAACAACAGAGAGGATTATTTTATGGGTGATGGAGAGTTGTTGATGTTTCACGTGGTTCACTTGTGTCTGTTGTCTTTTACCTGGCTTTGGTATTGTACGCTACAGTATAACTCAGTTTTTTCTTCAAGTCAGTCAATGTGTGTAAGAGGTAAGGTAGTGCGAGTGGTCGTGGAGGGAGGGAGGGTGTGAGAAGTGAGGTAATGTGTGAGAGGTGAAGTAGTGTGAGTGGTCGTGGAGGAAGGGAGGGTGTGAGAAGTGAGGTAGTGGTCGTGAAGGGAGGGAGGGTGTAGAAGGAGAGGTAGTGTGAGTGGTCGTGGAGGAAGGGAGGGTGTAAGAGTTGAAGTAGTGTGAGTGGTCATGGAGGGAGGGAGGGAGGGAGGGTGTTGGAGGTGAGGTAGTGTGAGTGGTCATGGAGGGAGGGTGTGGGAGGTGAGGTAGTGAGAGTGGTCGTGGAGAGAGGGTGGGTGTGAGAGGTGAGTGGTCTTGGAGGTGGGGGGGGGGGGGGATTTGGGAGGTACTGTAGCCAGAAAAGGAAAAGTGATCGTGTGTCCATTGGATGAATCTCGTCTCCAGGGCCACTACCACACGCACACACACACACACACACACACACCACATGCACTCCACCATTCATAAATTTACCACCACTTCCACACACTTCCCACCGCTCCCACATACCGCCCATTCACTCCAGTATACCTCTTACACACTCACTCCCACCACTACCACAGATGCACTCCCACGCATTTGTCAAACTGCCGCTTGTTATTCCTTCCACATAATATGACGCACGAGGACTCCTTCACTTGTATATTTTGATAGACGACACTGCTGGATTGTCATATACTGTAGGCCGACAGTCATAAGGTTGTCTGGGTCAAAGAAGACTGCATAAATTTATTGTCATGTAAAATATATAACGTCTTATGAATGTACATCGAAGTTTCTTTGATATCTCTCGACAATGAAAGAGTTAGCACTTTTAGTTTCGTTAAAGTTCACCTTGAGAATTTACATTTATGATGAAGATCAGAGAGAAGTGAAGTGCGAAGTGTTGGAGAGGCAACCTTAAAAGTGACCTAGGGAGTTTTGTTCCCTTGAGCTTTCACAGGATAGAATGTGACTCAAACACGTTGGTGTGCTTCTTCTTCTGTCTTCAGCCCTTATAAAACTCGACTTTTCACTTGCATTTCTCTTTCAAGACAGTGTCTGTTTACCCGACTGGTTGTCCTTGTCCCTGAATACAGGTACACGGTGTCAGGAGTGACTCACAACAGCACCACTGCACACCCTGGGGAGACACCAATGCCAAGTTTTTCTCATACTTTATGATAGTGTGGCTATTATTATCTACGCATGAATGAAAGTTGGATGTTTTTTTACCATAACTTAGGAAACACTGAGGTTTTAATCCCTATTGAAGTTAAAACCAAACACCTCAATCTTAGGTAGATCTTTGTAATGCAATTGTTTTGGTGTTTGGATTATTTTAATCGAAATTTATCTAAACTAACATTAATATTATTAAGTATGAGAGAAGTCACGCATTGGTATTTATTAATTTGTCTCTGTTAACCTTGCGAGGGACTCGGTATACACACACACACACACACATAAACACGAGATATTTGGTGAGAGTTCGTACATATGGATCTTGCCGACACACGACATATACTGTACATATACGAGTGTATAGTGGTGTTGATGGTAGTCTTCCTGCTGTAACCCATAAAGAGACAAGTTAGCGAGTGTGTAAGTGAAAACACCGTCAAGAGGGAGAACAGCCTGGTGTAGATGAGAGAGGGGGGAGAGGAGCATGACGTAGCAAGGGAAAGTAGGCATATATAGATGAGGAGTGTAATATTAATAAGCGGGGGTAGAGGAGTAAGATAAACAAGCAGGTAGAGTAGCCCAGGAGGTTAGGAGATGGCAGGGAGTTATGAAAGTAGTGAGGGAGGGGAGGGAAAGGGGACACGATCAGGACAAACTAATCAATGGGAAGCGTTGAGTCGGACAATGATTCCCACAGTTTAGGGAAACAAGGATTATGACCAATATAAATTTCAAGCAAGGAAAATAAGGAAAATACCGATATAATAATAACCAGTAAGTGAGATCCCTGGCAGCCTACAGTGTGACGTCATATCGAGTAATAGAGAACTTTCAGGAGCAATAAGTGTGAGTGTGAAATGGGTCTTACCTTCCTTCTGAGGGATAGGTGCTGACACCAGGGATACGCTTTCGTGAGGACCTGATTATATTTTATGAAACATCATGTCAAAGGTGTTGAAAGTCAGAGCTCAAGGCCTGGCGGGATGGTGTACAGACGCACGTTCAGTTTTCACGCCTGGTGGGATGCTGTACAAACACACGTACAGTTTTCACGCCTGGCGGGATACTGTGCAAACACATGTTCAGTTTTCACACCTGGCGGGATGTTATACAAACGCACGTTCAGAAAAAAAAGACCCTTTCGAGTAAAACATAGATATATTATGCATTAAGAACTCATTATAGTACATGTAACTAAATCTGTAAGATAATATATATATATATATATATTTCATTAGCCCAATAAAGCACGCGGACTTCTACATACAATCAACACCTCAACCCGCCAGGATTCGAACCCACGGCCCACAAGCCTATGACTGTGACCGGGGAACGCTAACCGCTGGACCACCAGGATGCTAAAAAGCAGTCTTAGACTTTGTTATATTTCACACAAAGCCTGTTCAACGAGCTTATGGCGCCGTGAACCTCTAATGGGGACCACCCGCTGTTAGGTTCTGAATAATAAGTTCTATATACAGGAGAGAACACAAACACCTGTATAGTTTTGTAGGTTCGGTTTACTGGATAAGAGTATGTACACAAAGGAGAGCAGCACTCTCTCTTGACTAGGCTCCCGGTCAACTGCCATAGGCGACGTATGGCAAGTGATACATTAGCAGCTTCCATACGTCGCCAGGCACATTAATTAAGCGTGTGGGATATGGTAATAACATTGCCACACGCTGCTAGCTAGGCTGAATAAATAATACATAAATGGAGCACATACATAATATACATACATGATATATAATCCAGCATACATAATATACATACACCCGCACCACTTAGGTGGTCAGAGTAACGTTTTACCAAATCCGGCTTCGAAACACGAGGATCCATATATATTTCATTAGCCCAATAAAGCACGCGGACTTCTACATACAATCAACACCTCAACCCGCCAGGATTCGAACCCACGGCCCACAAGCCTATGACTGTTAGCGCTTGGGAACTTCGTGTTTTCTTCTTTCCTGGTGGTTATCAGCATATATATATATATATATATATATATATATATATATATATATATATATATATATATATATATATATTCTAATTTTGAAGCATATACTGTGAAATGTATTATGAAGCTGAATATTGGAGAACAAACTTGAAAACCCAACTGGTGCCTGCCCGACCACTGCTCCACCCCGTTATTCATCTCCCGACTCGATGTTCTGGAGCTTGTCGTGGATCGTGGAGTTATGGGATGGTCCTTATAAATTATAGTAAGAAAGTTATTCAAAAGATTGAAGTGATACAAAACTATGCCATGAGAATCGTTTCAGGTTGTCAACGGAACACTGGGACTGAAATAATGAGAATGAAGTTAGATCTACCAAGTATAGAACATAGAGTAAAGGAACTTGCTGTAGCCGCTGCTGTAGATTATTATGATGGAGTATGGAGTAGATAAATATTGCATATCATTACAAACTTATTTAAGGTTTAGACCATGGCATGAAGGATGAATTACAGTAGATATTTTACAGCTTTGGAAAAGAAAAAGATTGGCAACCCAGTTATTTACGAAATGTCTTTTTAGAGAAAATATGTAGTTTTACCAGGCAAAACACTGTACATATATATTGTGATAGATCAGTATTAAGTAACGGTCAAGCGGGAGGTAGTGTTTTTATAAGGGAATATGTTATCAATGAGTGTTATACAGCTGAAACAGTTTGTAAAAGAATTAGTAACAACACCTCATCCACGATGGTTGAGCTACGCGCAATTTGTGAAGGTATCAGGTTGTTATAGACAAATGTAAAGTAACATATATTTTTGTTGATAGTAAAAGTGCATTGGAAGTCTTGCAGAGTAAAATTTCCTGTAACTTTCATATTGTTAATATCTGTAAGCGACTGGTCATAGTAATACAAGAAATGGAGTATACTGTGCAGTTTGTTGGATTCCATCACGTGAGGATTCATTTAAATGAAATGGCTGACAAATTGGCCAAAAAACTGCAAAAAAAATGTACAGAGATATTGTTAGCAATGTAAGTATTAGAACGATAAAGAGGAAATTAAAAGAAAAAGAGAGGAGTGGTAAAAAGCAAGATTGCCATCTGTAGCAAGAGTTTTCAACATTATTTGTATGTTTTACGAAACACCAGTGTAACTTACGAGACTAACTTACAATCTGTTGATACTGTTATAATGAGACTAAGATTGGGATATAAATATTACTGGCAGATAAGTGGAGGGGCGGGTCAACCATGTCAACTGTGTCATCTTAGGGATGCACATACACTACAACATTACGTATTAGGTTGTGAAAAACTTCAACCATACAGGAACGGTGAGATCACTACTTTAAAGAAACAAGTTTGGTGTATGATAAAAAATGGAAATAATGGAAAGATTAAAAAAATTCTTGCAATGTATTTTGCTCCAAGGTTATAACATTTATCTTTGTATAATATTACATTATCTGTTCTTTTAATGTAATAATAATAATAATAATAATAATAATAATAATAATTAACGGTTTATTGAAAGAGCTTGGCATCCAGAAGGCTGAAAATATACAGTTACAGTACAGTGTCCAATGTTCATGTCAAAATGAAATATTTCATTGATGTAAAAATAGCTTTTTAAACCATTTATAACTTTTTGTAAACACCAGAAGGGGATGGATGGCAAAGGTGAGGGTGGCAGTAGTTATACTACTTTATCCTTTTGATATAATTGTTTTTTAATGTAAATAAAATATTTAATTTTCAATTTCATGGGATGGTCCATAGCTTGGGTTCATGGTTAGGTATTCCGGAGCCCCGTGTCTGTGTTGCTCAGATCTCAAACGGAGGTGTACAGTAAGGAAGCAGAACATGAGGGAAGAGAGCTGTGCGTTCCTGCATGGACAAGGGTGTGGAGCTGGTGGACGCTGGTTGGTGGTCGGCGGAATTGGTTGTGGTTGATAGCAAATTGTGTTACTCTGGCTTAGAATGTAATGTAAGTTTGTAATATTTATATGCCTTTATATGTGGTAGAATTGTGGTAATTGTTAGTGTAATGTAGAATAGTTATGTAACTGTATGTTGTATAAGTGTGGCGATTGTCAATGTTTGATAATTCTTGTTGGTTGTTGGTGTTTCTTAGCAATATATTGTACATTCTAACATACCCTTTACTTCTCCTCCGCTATAGTAATATAGAATACCTGAGTAATGCTGAATATTGAAGGAGCAATATGCTTACCATGATCATGAATTTAAGTGAACAACCCGTTTGAGTCGGTGGGGTCTGTTACCGCTCCCTCCCGGTAAGGCGTCTAGCTCAGGAACAAAAACGCCTAATAATACATCACCATTAATGTTATTATATGTCTGGATTACGTGGAATTAAAAGGTCATATTTTCGCTGCATTTAGTTTAAATTTTAATATTCTTGCTGAAATGTCTGTGTGATGATCTACACACAGTATTACATTTTAAAATAGGTGATCAAGAATTTTGTATTGGAGGAATGTTGATTATTAAGTAATATAATTTTGTCCATTTACAGACTGGCAGAATGGCATGACAAGGGTTACAGCTTCACCTGAGACTGAGGCTTGACGAGGGGATCTTCCATCAGGTAAGTGCGTGTGTGTGTGTGTGTGTGTGTGGCGGGGTCAGTAAAGGTGATGGCGGTGTACTGCTGAGAATGGAGGCGAGAAGGCAGTGTAGGCTCCTAATGATGACTGTGTGCAGTAGGTAACATCAGATTCTTTTCTCATCATCGTGACGTCGCCGTACTAGGGTTCCTCTGTGCATAACTGTAAACGTGAACTTTCGAACAAAAAGTAAATGATTTTGGTGGTTGTGACCATTCAAGATTTCCGTGGTGTTCAGAACCATCGTTTTTTGTTATTGCCGTGTGTGTGTGTGTGTTTTGACTTGTGAATACCATGTCGGACATACAACAGTGGGTGGGTGATGGACTTGTGAACACTAACTCAGACATACAACAGTGGGTGGGTGTTGGACTTGTGAACACTAACTCAGACATACAACAGTGGGTGGGTGTTGGACTTGTGAACACTAACTCAGACATACAACCGTGGGTGGGTGTTGGACTTGTGAACACTAACTCAGACATACAACAGTGGGTGGGTGTTGGACTTGTGAACACTAACTCAGACATACAACAGTGGGTGGGTGTTGGACTTGTGAACACTAACTCAGACATACAACAGTGGGTGGGTGTTGGACTTGTGAACACTAACTCAGACATACAACAGTGGGTGGGTGTTGGACTTGTGAACACTAACTCAGACATACAACAGTGGGTGGGTGTTGGACTTGTGAACACTAACTCAGACATACAACAGTGGGTGGGTGTTGGACTTGTGAACACTAACTCAGACATACAACAGTGGGTGGGTGTTGGACTTGTGAACACTAACTCAGACATACAACAGTGGGTGGGTGTTGGACTTGTGAACACTAACTCAGACATACAACAGTGGGTGGGTGTTGGACTTGTGAACACTAACTCAGACATACAACAGTGGGTGGGTGTTGGACTTGTGAACACTAACTCAGACATACAACAGTGGGTGGGTGTTGGACTTGTGAACACTAACTCAGACATACAACAGTGGGTGGGTGTTGGACTTGTGAACACTAACTCAGACATACAACAGTGGGTGGGTGTTGGACTTGTGAACACTAACTCAGACATACAACAGTGGGTGGGTGTTGGACTTGTGAACACTAACTCAGACATACAACAGTGGGTGGGTGTTGGACTTGTGAACACTAACTCAGACATACAACAGTGGGTGGGTGTTGGACTTGTGAACACTAACTCAGACATACAACAGTGGGTGGGTGTTGGACTTGTGAACACTAACTCAGACATACAACAATGGGTGGGTGTTGGACTTGTGAACACTAACTCAGACATACAACAGTGGGTGGGTGTTGGACTTGTGAACACTAACTCAGACATACAACAATGGGTGGGTGTTGGACTTGTGAACACTAACTCAGACATACAACAATGGGTGGGTGTTGGACTTGTGAACACTAACTCAGACATACAACAATGGGTGGGTGTTGGACTTGTGAACACTAACTCAGACATACAACAATGGGTGCAGATAGAAATATTTGTGGACAATTTAAGATTTCCACTTAACATTAATGTTAGAATTTACGTCGCTGCTCCAGTGGGATAAAATGACCGTCAGTGAAATATGTCTTGAGCACTGCTACACTGTGGTCCATTTCGGCTAAAATCGGTTATAGTGATGGTTTGTTTCAATTTGCCGGAGTGCATAGAGCGCGCGAAAACAGTGAGCATAAAGGTAAGGTTTATTGATTTTTCCGCGTGTTTTTAAGTCTGAATACTTTTATTCCCATAGGAAAATAGTCATGTTTAATAATACAGGAAATTTATTTATAAGAAAATCTTACTAAGCATCCAAGCCAGCGTTGTAACCAACTGTAGAACGCCTGGTGGTAAGAAGATCTCCCTGTTTTCACATTACAAGCTGTCAGTAACTTTTAATTGGCGAGATGAACAACGTGTACAGGATACCTACAGTACTATTGAGCTTCACCTCACGTAATGTAATTAGCGAACTGTTATTAATATTGTTTGCAACTGGACTTGAAAAAAAATCTTCCCTAAGGACCAAACATTCTTTTCCATTTTCCTTTCCCACATCCTTCCATTTATAGTGTAAGCTGGAGTTGATGAGTCTGTCATGGAGACCAGAGTGATCAGTTAACACTCTCTACTTATCTGATCCTGTCAGTTGTAAGATGTATAATATGAAAGTTTTATTGTCAGTTGTAAACACAGTTCGTCTGCCCTTAACGAGATGAGAGTTGGTAAAGAGAAAGGGTGAGCAAGAACTCTTTAGGTCACTTAGGTACATTAATAGAAAGTTGTTCTGTCTCTCACTGATAAACTAAACTTGTGTGGCTTCACTTGCCATTCTTTTAAATTTGACTTTATCTTGGTGAAATTTTACACACTGTTCCTCACAGAAGGTCTCCTCATTGAAATCTCGGGTTTGGATCTCCTGCTTTGTTTCACTTGCGGAAAACTTCAAGAGTATAGTGGATGGAAGACTTGCTGTAAGTCTGCCACTCTTGAATCTCTAGTTGTCTAGTACCATTATTTACCTCGGTTGGCCAATGAAAAACTGGCTACATATAAAAGTCATATGCTTGGCAGCTGAAAGGTTGCCAATAAGTTTCACAACCACATTAATCATCTTCGAAATTGATTGGTTGGTGATTACTAACAGAGTTTTACCGCCACGCTAGTCACTTATCCAGCAACCAATCATCGACGGATTGATACGGTTACCAAGGTCGCTAAAATTGAGCGGGGCATATACTGTACTGTATACATATACATATATATATATATATATATATATAATCAAAGACCTCACCAGCAACGAATCGAACCCTCGACCTACTGGGTGTGACTAGGGAACGCTTACCGGCTAGGCCAAAAGGACACTAAAAGCAGTTCTAGACTCTGTTATATTTCACACAAAGCCTGTTCATCGAGCTGATGGCGCCGTGAACCTCATTGGGAAACTGCCCGTGCCTCTTATGTGGTGTCAGTAGCATTTTACCGAATCCAGCTGGTATGAAACGCGAGGTACATATATATACTTCATTTTTAGTCCATTTAACACGCGTGTTAAATGGACTAAAAATGAAGTATATATATGTACCTCGCGTTTCATACCAGCTGGATTCGGTAAAATGCTACTGACACCACATAAGAGGCACGGGCAGTTTCCCAATGAGGTTCACGGCGCCATCAGCTCGATGAACAGGCTTTGTGTGAAATATAACAGAGTCTAGAACTGCTTTTAGTGTCCTTGTGGCCTAGCCGGTAAGCGTTCCCTAGTCACACCCAGTAGGTCGAGGGTTCGATTCCTTGCTGGTGAGGTCGTTGATTATATGTTCAAAGTCCGCGTGTTAAATGGACTAAAAATGAAGTATATATATATAAATATATATTTCATTAGCCCAATTGTATATATTGTTACGCCGTCTCTTAATTTACTTAAATATCCAGGTTCTAGGCGTAACCAAACAAAAAAGTGAAGTAAATTAAAAGGGAATAAAAATAAATAAAGTAAACCTTTAATTAATTAAATATTAACACAATAAAGAGCCTCGTAGGCTGTCACAACAAATTGATTCACCATCGAAACTTTTAAGACACAAATGATACTAAACATCGAAACATTAAAAGAATACAAATAAGCATTGGATTACGATAACACTGCATAAACATATAAAAACTAACACTGAAATTAACTTACGTGAAACAACACTGAATTACTTAAATGTAACTTAGCAAATACTGATGGACATAAATAGAGACATACCCTGTAAATAGGTACTCACACAGATATACCACATTGGTGGCGACAGGAACAACACAAATAAATTAGGTATAAGTAACAGGTGACGAGAGTCACTCAAAGGAGGTGAATTGTATGACAAGAGGACTGAACTCAACACGGTCAGTTGGTGGACCACTATAGATAGGGCTAATTCCCTCCCAAAACCCGCCGGTGGGTCGTTAAATGGGTCGTTTAACGATGCAGATGGCCGTTAGAGAGAAAGAATGCTTGTTACAATACTAAATGAAGAAATAAGATGGGCTTGAACAAATAATAACAGTTAAAACCTTAACAGCACAGGGTAAGGTGACTAGATTATATAATAGTAAATATAACACATCATTACAGGAACAATATGGAACAACATGGAAGCATGTTATATATATATATATATATATATATATATATATATATATATATATATATATATGTATATATATATATATATATATATATATATATATATATATATAATAGAAAAATACGACACGGTGGTAACAATATATATATATATATATATATATATATATATATATATATATATATATATATATATATATATATATATATATATATATATATATATATATATACTACATTTTTAGTCCATATAACACGCGGACTTTGAACATATAATCAACGACCTCACCAGCAAGGAATCGAACACAAGTGCTGTTGACAACATTCGGCAAGACTGGGAACTCCATGATGTATTATCAGACATTGATACATTTTACAGGGTGTTTATGAATTCCCTATCTACAGTATTTCAGTGAAATAACGGGTAACTGTGTTAAATTCAATTATAAAACGATATTATTTCGTAGTTCATTTACAGCATCTTCTGCAACATGTGAACGTCCAGATCTTGGTCATCATTAACAGATCCCGTTCTTTTGAATTTATTCCACTATTCGCGTATTGTCTTGTCTGTAGGACCTGGCTTATGAAATTTTCTTTGAAACTTCACTCTAATTTCTTTGCATTTCTTTCCCTTGAATACGCAATGTTACCACCAGCACACGTTCTTGCACATTCATCTTCATGGAGCTCTGCAATAAAAATCAATAAAAACCGTTATTTCACTGAAATAGATAGGAACTTTATAAACACACTGTATAATTTATCGTTCATCAGATGAACTAACCTAACCGAACCTAATCTAACGTAACATTAGTAATATAATAATGTTTCTGTGAAGGTAGAGCTTAGGTTGGTTAGTTTGGTTCATTTTATGAACGACAAATTATATAATATTTAGAAACTTCCCAGACTCACCGAATGCCAACAACGGCGCTAGTCATTTTACACCCGTTAAATAAAAGATTACCAGTGAATCACCCACTAAGACACTACAGCTACAACCAGTGAATCACCCAATCGGCCACTACAGCTATAGTCAGTGAATCACGCACTCAACCAAGACTGCTACAGTCAGTGAATCGTCCACTCAGCCACTACCGCTACTGACAGTGAATCACGCACTCAACCAAGAATGCTACAGTCAATAAACCACCCACTCAAACTCTACAGCTTCAGTCAGTAAATCACCCACTCAAACACGACAGCTACAGTCAGTAAATCAACCACTGAAACACTACAGCTACAGTCAATAAACCACCCACTCAAACACTACAGCTACAGTCAGTAAATCACCCACTGAAACACTACAGCTACAGTCAATAAACCACCCACTCAAACACTACAGCTACAGTCAATAAATCACCCACTGAAACACTACAGCTACAATCAATAAACCACCCACTCAAACACTACAGCTACAGTCAATAAATCACCCACTCAAACACTACAGCTACAGTCAATACACCACCCACTCAAACACTACAGCTACAGTCAGTAAATCACCCACTGAAACACTACAGCTACAGTCAATACACCACCCACTCAAACTCTACAGCTACAATCAATAAACCACCCACTCAAACACTACAGCTACAGTCAATAAATCACCCACTCAAACACTACAGCTACAGTCAATAAATCACCCACTCAAACACTACAGCTACAGTCAATAAATCACCCACTCAAACACTACAGCTACAGTCAATAAATCACCCACTCAAACACTACAGCTACAGTCAATAAACCACCCACTCAACCACTACAGCTACAGTCAGTAAATCACCCACTCAACCACTACATCTACAGTCAGTAAACCACCCACTCAATCACTACAACTACAGTCAGCAAATCACTCACCCAAACACTACAGCTGCAGTCAATAAATCACCCACTCAAACACTACAGCTACAGTCAATAAATCACCCACGCAATCACTACAGCTACATTCAATAAATCACCCACGCAATCACTACAGCTACAGTCTCGGTCTAAAACATGCACTCTATGCACCGGTTCAGCCAGCAGGGGATGAAACACAACGCCGTGCTCAGTATACGTCTCTATCTTAACGGGACTTTGAGATCAACGTAAGTGTTTAGAATAGACGTAGAAATGGAAAACTTTTTAGAATGTATTGTAAAACATCTGAGTAAATGATCACATGAAACTAATGTTGTAAGGCAGGTTAGGGGTCAGTATTTGTGTATGATGTATACCATTATCATAAGTCACCATCCTCAGTCATAATACATTATCACCGCCTTTGTCACTATCATGTCATCATCCTTAGTTATGATACATTATCACCGCCTGGGTCACCATCCTCAGTCACTATCCTTAATTATACATTATCACCGCCTGGGTCACCATCCTCAGTCACCATCCTTAGTTATACATTATCACCGCTTGGGGTCACCATCCTCAGTCACTATCCTTAATTATACATTATCACTGCCTGGGTCACCATCCTCAGTCACCATCCTTAGTTATACATTATCACCGCTTGGGTCACCATCCTCAATCACCATCCTTAGTTATACATTATCACCGCCTGGGTCACCATCCTCAGTCACCATCCTTCGTTATACATTATCACCGCCTGGGTCACCATCCTCAATCACCATCCTTAATTATACATTATCACCGCCTGGGTCACCATCCTTAGTTATACATTATCACCGCTTGGGTCACCATCCTCAGTCACCATCCTTAATTATACATTATCACCGCCTGGGTCACCATCCTCAGTCACCATTCTTAGTTATACATTATCACCGCCTGGGTCACCATCCTCAGTCACCATTCTTAGTTATACATTATCACCGCCTGGGTCACCATCCTCAGTCACCATCCTTAGTTATACATTATCACCGCTTGGGTCACCATCCTCAGTCACCATCCTTAATTATACATTATTACCGCCTGGGTCACCATCCTCAATCACTATCCTTAGATATACATTATCACCGCCTGGGTCACCATCCTCAGTCACCATCCTTAGTTATACATTATCACCGCCTGGGTCACCATCCTCAGTCACTATCCTTAATTATACATTATCACCGCCTGGGTCACCATTCTCAGTCACCATCCTTAGTTATACATTATCACCGCTTGGGTCACCATCCTCAGTCACCATCCTTAGTTATACATTATCACCGCTTGGGTCACCATCCTCAGTCACCATCCTTAATTATACATTATCACCGCCTGGGTCACCATCCTCAGTCACCATCCTTAGTTATACATTATCACCGCCTGGGTCACCATCCTCAGTCACCATCCTTAGTTATACATTATCACCGCTTGGGTCACCATCCTCAGTCACCATCCTTAATTATACATTATCACCGCCTGGGTCACCATCCTCAGTCACCATTCTTAGTTATACATTATCACCGCCTGGGTCACCATCCTCAGTCACCATCCATAATTATACATTATCACCGCCTGGGTCACCATCCTCAGTCACCATTCTTAGTTATACATTATCACCGCCTGGGTCACCATCCTCAGTCACCATCCTTAGTTATACATTATCACCGCTTGGGTCACCATCCTCAGTCACCATCCTTAATTATACATTATCACCGCCTGGGTCACCATCCTCAATCACTATCCTTAGTTATACATTATCACCGCCTGGGTCACCATCCTCAGTCACCATCCTTAGTTATACATTATCACCGCTTGGGTCACCATCCTCAGTCACCATCCTTAGTTATACATTATCACCGCCTGGGTCACCATCCTCAATCACTATTCTTAGTTATAGATTATCACCGCCTGGGTCACTATCCTCAGTCACCATCATTAGTTATACATTATCACCGCCTGGGTCATCATCCTCAGTCACCATCCTTAATTATACATTATCACCGCTTGGGTCACCATCCTCAATCACTATCCTTAGTTATACATTATCACCGCCTGGGTCACCATCCTCAGTCACCATCATTAGTTATGCATTATCACCGCTTGGATCACCATCCTCAGTCACCATCCTTAATTATACATTATCACCGCCTGGGTCACCATCCTCAATCACTATCCTTAGTTATACATTATCACCGCCTGGGTCACTATCCTCAGTCACCATCCTTAGTTATACATTATCACCGCCTGGGTCACCATCCCCAGTTACCATCCTTAGTTATACATTATCACCGCCTGGGTCACCATCCTCAGTCACCATTCTTAATTATATATTATCACCGCCTGGGTCACTATCCTCAGTCACCATCCTTAGTTATACATTATCACCGCCTGGGTCACCATCCTCAGTCACCATCCTTAGTTATACATTATCACCGCTTGGGTCACCATCCTCAGTCACCATCCTTAATTGTACATTATCACCGCCTGGGTCACCATCCTCAGTCACCATCCTTAGTTATAGATTATCACCACCTGGGTCACCATCCTCAGTCACCATCCTTAGTTATAGATTTTCACCGCCCGGGTCACCATCCTCAGTCACCATTCTTAATTATACATTATCACCGCCTGGGTCACCATCCTTAGTTATAGATTATCACCGCCTGGGTCACCATCCTCAGTCACCATTCTTAATTATATATTATCACCGACTGGGTCACTATCCTCAGTCACCATCCTTAGTTATAGATTATCACCGCCTGGGTCACCATCCTCAGTCACCATTCTTAATTATATATTATCACCGCCTGGGTCACTATCCTCAGTCACCATCCTTAGTTATACATTATCACCGCCTGGGTGATAATGCGTGAGTGACGGGGAGTTTCTGGGGTGACGTGGGTGTGAGGAAGAGGTTACAGATTACAGATTGCCCCGGAGGGGACTAGTTTATTGGGCACCCCCTTACATCCTGTGCAAGGTGAAGCACAGAAACGTTTACAGTGCCCAACTGGGAAGCATGCGGAGTTCATGCTTGCCTTTATGGCTCATGCATTAAGGGCGTGGAAGCCTGAAGGGTCATGGTTTTTGTCAGCAAGTTACATAAAGTGACAGAATGATGAGTGTGTGGGGGGGGGGGGGGGAAATTCCCGGTACATTTCATCTGTTTATAGCAAAGCGTGGCAGGTCCCTAATAATGTCAAGTGCCAGGCCTGTGACTAGGAGGAGGGATGTCTGGTCAGGGAGGGAAGATTACAGATTTACAGATTGCCCCAGAGGGGGCTAGTTTATTGGGCACCCCCTTACATCCTGTGCAAGGTGAAGCGCATAAGCGTTTACAGCGCCCAACAGGGAGGCATGCGGAGTTCATGCTTGCCTTTATGACTCATGCATTAAGGGCGTAAAAGGCCTGAAGGGTCATGGGTTTTTGTCAGCAAGTTACATAAAGTGACAATGATGAGTGTGTGGGGGGAAAATTCCCGGTACAATTTATCTGCTTATGGCAAAGTGTGGCAGGTCCCTAATAATGTCAAGTGCCAGGCCTGTCACTAGGAGGAGGAGGGAAGAGGTGCCACCCCTGTTGGAGGAGGTCATAGGGTAAGTGAGGATGTAGTGAGAGAGGGTGTGAGAGTCTGTTGACCACAAAGTTTACAAACAGTGCGGCCAGGCTCAGGATTGCCAATGTACTAGGCGTGGCAAAGTACAGTAGGGGTGGAGGTGATATGGTGTGGTGGGACAAGTACAGTAGGGGTGGAGGGAGGCACATAGGCATTGACAACATTGAGGGACAAACCTTTTAGTGTTATTGTGATGGTGTGTTCGTCGACATGTCGGTGGGGTACAGGTAGCCGGGGGTGGTATCCTCAGGTCCAGGTAGCCCTGGTGGAGACAGCTCAGACACGGGCGCGGCTTGCGGTGGGTGGTGGACAGGTTGAGGCACCAAGTGTTGTGAGGATGAGGCAGGACTTCGCTCGGGGGCAGCAGGACACACCAGGGCAGGCCCGGTAGACGCTACATCAGTAGTGAAGGCCGCCGGCGGTGGAACATTAGTAGTGAAGGCCGCCGGCGGTGGAGTAGGCCGTGAGCAGGGGGGGCTCACAGGGGGACCAACAGCTTGTGTCAAACCAGCAGAGAGTGACTGGGTGGCAACAGAGGGCAGGAGTAGGTGGGAGATGGTGGTACAGAGTGGAGCGAAGAGTTGTTCAATACGGTTGGTAAATTCTTGGAAGAGGGATATGATCTATGTCATGTCACTGGCGGGGGGGTTATGGGGGGGCACCGGTGGGAGCACAAGGCCTGACAGCCTCAGAGTAGAGACGGGGAGGAGGCCCAGTAGTAGTTGAGTTAGGAGACGGCCGGGACTGCTGTGTTGTAGCCAGATGAGGCCAGGCAGAGGCAGGTGTTGTTGAAGAAGGCGTTGCTGGAGACACAGGGTACACAGGGGGGTGTGGCCCGGAAGACTGGGGGGGGGGGGGGCGTTGTGGTAGACTTGGCCTTCGGGGAGGCTTTTCCCCTGGGACAGACGGGCGATTGGGGCATTGCCATGAGTCAGCATTGTGCCGGCCGCCACAGTTACAACATCTGGGATTAATTACATAGCCCACCCCACCACTATTAAGGTGGTCTTTGATTTTCTGGGCACAGGCGGCAGAGTTGTGGTTACGTGAACAGAAGGGACATCTCGGCCGATCACGACGACAGCAGGCAGTGAAGTTGTGACCCCAATGAGAACAGACAACACAAAATGCAGGCTCAGGATGATAGGCTTCTGCATACAGTGGGGGTAAGAGTGGGTGGGCATTCACAGTGGTTGGGCACTCCCTTCCCTTCCACTTGACAATGACAGCGGGTTGTGGAACTCTCCCCCGGTAATGGCGACGTATACTTAGTATACTAGAGTTAAAGTCACGCGCATCTTCGATGTCACCGTATAAGGGGAAACGTTTCACTTGGAAGTGGCAACATTCATCCGCGTCTACAGGGGGGGGGGGGGGCAGCAGGACGACCCCGTCAAAGCCAACAGTACTAAGTGTTTTATAGGCCTCAGGAGTCTGACACTTGATAAAGTTCCGGTTCTTACCTTGTCGGAATTCAATGCTGAAACCGTGCTGTCTGCAGTACTTCATCATCCAGTTAAAGCGTTCCTCTACAGTTTTTAGAGAGTCCTTGGGGAAGTGGAGATTCAGCTTACTTGTTTGTTTGGCAGAGGGCAGGGTGATAGGGTCCATGGCATTGGTGTTTCCACTGTGGCTAGCGTTTCCCATAAAAACATTAGCGTCACTGTCATAGTCACTGGGGTCTGACTCTTGAAGGGTGTTGGATTCAGTATGACCAGTCGAGATGGTAATGGCATCAGTGTCAGAGATGTCTGCGTCTGCGTCTATGAGAGAGCCTAGTCTGGGACGTTTATGTCGACCCCCCATGCTGGCAAAACGGCCGGCAGAGGGGACCTTGGTGGGACGATCGGGAAGCCAAGAGCACCTATGGGCACGTCTGTTCCCTTGGGTGGTCACGCCACGACTGAGGGAGGGAAGAGGTGTTGGTAACGGCTCGGGCCTGTAGGAGGAGGTCATAGGGCAAGTGAGGATGTAGTGAGAGAGGGTGTGAGAGTCGGGTTGGCCACAAAGTTTACAAACAGTGCGGCCAGGCTCAGGGTTGCCAATGTACTCCCATAGGTACCTGTACCCTAGGCGCAGTCTCATGTCTATAATCTGTTGAGATCGAGTCAGAGATTGATACTCTTTGTAGTGGCTGTTGGAGTCAACGGTTACAGCGTCATAGTGGCATAGTGTGACGCTGCCCCTTTGTTTCAGGTGTGTCCATTTTACGTCGAATGCTTCTCGTTGTGTGGCGTGTATGCGAGATTTGAGATGATTCAGGGAGAGGGCGAGGGTAGCTTCAATATCTTCTTCTTGTGTCGCTTCTTTGAAAATGTCGATCAACACTGTCACAGGCAGTTATTCCTATATGTGACGGGATCCAAATAAACTTGACACGGATGTCATCAGTTTGTTCTAGCCTGACGACGGCGGCTAGGGTGTGTTGGGTGGCAGGGGAGGAGGGGGAGGGTAATTTGAGCCTCGCTAGCGCAGAAGTGCTGTCACTGATTATAAGGAGGTTCCGGCGTTCAGTGTGAGCATAGGTCGCCCCCTCATGAATGCCCGCGAGGATGGCTATGCTTTCAGTGTCAGTGGAGGAGGCCCAGTCGTGGACCCTGATTTTCTTGCGGGCCTGGCGCTCAGGAATCCATACAGCTGCCCCAGCGCTGCCCAGCGTGGTGACAGACCCATCACAGTAGACGAGGATAGGAGGGAGGGAGGTCGTAAGAGAAGAGGCGACATCATCAATCTGCTCAAGGCAGTTCAGTTTGAGCATATACCGCAGTTGGGTGGATTTACGACCAGGGAAGGTGTGGACGACAACATCAACACATGGGAAGATCAACGGCGGTAGAGGTGGGTGAGTGTACTCGGGAGGGAGAGAGGTCGAGGGGGTGTAGAGGTGATAACGCAGGATGTCAGCAGCAGTGTGGACGGGCCAGTGTTGAGAGAGGGAGGGAGAGGTAATGGGGGCAGGCCGGCGCAGGAGGGAGTCAAGATGTGAGTTCAGTGAGCGAGACAGGGGAGTCGGTTGCTCACTGCGAAGAAGTTTAACACCAAGGATGGCATTGAGAGCAGTAATTCGATCGCAGACTGGAAGCAGGATCAGTTCACGCTGCATGACTTCTATTCTGGTGGTCATAGGGCAGCCGAGGATGAGTCTCTTCGCTCTGTTTTGGATTTTCTCTATTCTTTGTTTCTCGAGTTGGGAGGCAACTACAAGGACAGGAGAGGCATAATCTATGGCAGCTCTGACGATAGCAATGTACATGAGACGTAGGACCCTGACAGAGGCTCCTTTGAGGCCGTGGGTAAGGGACTGGAGGGGCCTCGTTCGTTGGCGGCACTGGTAGATGACGTGAGAGGCGACAGCAGAGGTGGTGGCGCTGGTAGTGGCTCGCACGGGTAGACCAAGGTACCTGTAGGTGCTTACTTGATCGATGTCTTGTCCTTGCAGAGTCAGCGGAGTCTGATGCCGGAAGTGTGAGATGAACTTGGTTTTAGTGTGTGAGATGACTAGCCCGAGTGTTTGACAGGTCCGGGCGAAAGTAGAGAGTATAGGTTGTTCATGTTGCACTGTAATGATTTGGAGGAGAATATCATCGGCGTAGCTTATGATGTGACCGTCTAGGGCGCGCTCAGCAAAGATGTCGTTGAGACGGCAGATGGAGTTCATGAGTACATTAAAGAGTGTAGGGCTGAGTACACCTTCCTGAGGCATGCCAAGATCAAGGTCCCTGATCGTAGAGTAGTGGCCCTGAAACCGGACACGGGCCTGTCGACGGGAGAGGTAGTCAGCAATCCACGTGAGGAGTTTGCCCTTCACATCAATGTGAGTGAGACCCTCAAGGATCACTTCACTATTGGCGTTATCAAAAGCACCCTTGAAGTCGACGAAGAGGGAGGTTTTGGCTGAGGTGTTCGCCATGTAGTGAGCGATGCAGTGAGCAGTACTCTTTCCGGGGCGGAAACCATAGAGGTCAGGGTGCAGGTGGGCTTCAATTTTCCAGTGGAGGCGGTGGCGTATCATGCGCTCCATCATCTTTGAGAAGCAGGAGATGAGGGATATTGGACGATATTCATCTTGTCTGCCTGGTTTAGGGACTGGGATGGTGGTGGCAGTCTTCCATAAGTGAGGCAGCTGACCAGTATCAAAAGAGAGTTTAAATAGACAGAGGAGGGGGGTTACCAGGGGTGGCAATAAGGGCATTTGGCACTTCATATGTGACGCCGTCATCGCCAGGGGCGGTGGACCGGCTGCGCTTAGCAGCATTTAGTAGTTCACACTGTGTGAAAGGCACGTCAGTGTCTGCAGATAGATCTTGGTACTCGGAGATGCGCTGTCGGCGTTGTGGTTGCAGTGCGAGGGTGAGATCCCGTACAGCGGGTGGTAGTGCATCAATGGAGGCGGCCTCCTGCCACGTCTGGGAGAGCGCCTCGGCTCGGGCAGCTGGTCTGGGGTGGAGCGCGGGTCTAGCGATGATGCTCAGGGCACGGTTAATGGTGCGCCATATATCACCTATAGATGTAGACTGGTCAATAGAAGAAGCAAAGTCAAACCACTGCTTCTCTCGTGCGAGAGTAATGGCAGATTGGAGCTCTTTATTTGTGCGCTTGAGGAAGCGTAGAGCGTCAGAGGGAGCTGGGATATTTCTTCCACTGGTCGACTGCTAGTCGGTGCCATACTTGGATAGACTTAACATAAGGGTCGCGGTTAACATTCCAATGACTCCTGGGCTGGCGGTTAGGGCGGCGGTGTTTTGGGGCAGGGCGGAGGAGGGTAGTGCATTGTTTGGACAGATCAAGGTAGAGTTGGTCTGCGGTGGTGACAGTGTAATCCTGAAACCATTCAGCAATGGTAGTGATGAAGGCAGGTATGTTGGCAGGGGGTAGCCTGAGCCTAGGGCCCTTGGGTGGGTGGGGGGGAGGTGTATTCTCACGTACTGGAGGGTAGTGTGGATAGGGAAATGGTCACTGTGAGGGGAGTGGAGGATGCGGGTGGAGTGTGGGCGGTGAGGGTCAGAGTAGAGGGCGATGTAGTCAAGTTTCCCTCCCCCGATGTGGGTGGATGAAGGAGGGCAGAGAAGAAGTGGTTTGTAGGTAGGAGAGCCAGGAATTACCCCGGGAGTTTGAGTGGGGCCCCTTGGAACCGAGACTGGGGTGTCGGGCATTGAGGTTCCCCACAAGGAGGGTGGAGGTGGAGGTGATATGGTGTGGTAGGACAGGTACAGTAGGGGTGGAGGGAGGCACATAGACATTGACACTATTGAGGGACATACCTTTTAGTGTGATTGTGATGGCGTGTGCGTCGGTGTCGTCATCAAGGGGGACGTCGAGAGGTTGATGGGGGACATCCTTCTTGACGTAGATCCGCAGTCCACGTGCATGACCTCGTGGTAGTCCATCGATGCGAAGAACAGGGGTGGATGGGCTCTCAACACATGTATAGCCACTGAGCACATGGGTACCAGCAGCACACCGCGTTTCTTGGAGGCACAACACGTCGATATTTTCAGTGTAGGCGCAGGTTTTGAGGGCACCTGCAGTCCTGTAGCGTTGCTATCCATTGTGGTGTATTAGACTGATTACAGGCTGGCCGGTTGCGTACATGTGTACCCCTGACGTGGACGGATGGGCCTTAGGTGCAGGCATGTCGGTGGAGCTTGGGTAGCCGGGAGTAGAGTCGTCAGGTCCGGTAGGGAGCCCTGGTGGAGACAGCACAGGAGCGGACGTGGCTTGCGGTGGGTTGACGGGTTGAGCCACCACGTGACGTGAGGATAAGGCAGGGCTTGGCGCGGGGGCAGCAGGACGCACAGGCAGTGAGCAGGGGGGGCTACCAGTTTGTGTCAAACCAAAAGAGGGGAGTGACAGTGTGGCAGCCTCGGGCAAGAGTTGGTTGTGTAGGTCGGAGATGGCGGTACAGAGTGTAGAGAAGAGTTGCTCAACATGACTGGCAAATTCTTGGAAGAGGGACATGATCTGTGTCATGTCACTGGGGGGGGGGGGTTGTGGGGGGGGGTTGTGGGGGGGGCACTGGTGGGAGCACGAGGCTTGACAGCGTGGGGGTAAGGGGGGGGGGGTTGTGGGGGGCACTGGTGGGAGCACGAGGCTGGACAACGTGAGAGTAGAGGCTGAGTTGAGGGGGGGGGGGGCACTGGTGGGATCACGAGGCTTGACAGAGTCAGTCAGGATAGAGACAGGGACGAGGCTCAGTTGTGGTTGAGTTAGGGAACGGCAAGTGCCGTTGTTGTGGTGTAGCCTGGTGAAGCCAGGCAGAGGCAGGTGTCCCAGTAGACTGGGGGGAGCGTTGTGGTCGACGCGGCCCTCGGGGAGGCCTCTCCCCTGGGACAGACGGGCGACGGGAGCACTGCAGCGAGTCAGCATTGTGGCGGCCGCCACAATTACAGCACCTGGGAACAATTACATAGCCCACGCCACCTGTATTGACGTGGTCTTTTATTTTCTGGCCACAGACGGCGGAGTTGTGGTTTCGCGAACAGAATCGACATCTGGGGCAATCCCGTCGGCAGCAGGCAGTGAAAATGTGCCCCCAATGAGAGCAGCAGACACATAATGCAGGCTCAGGGTGATTAGGTTCTGCATATAATGGTGGAAGGATTGGATGGGCTTTCACAGTGGCTGGGCATTCCTTTCCTTTCCACTTGACAATAACAGAGGCTTGTGGATTTTCCCCCGATAATGGCGACGTATACTCAGTATGTTGGGATTGCATTCATGCGCATCTTCGATGCCAGCGTATAAGGAAAAACGTTTCACTAGGATGTGACAACATTCCTCAGCGTCTGCTGGGGGGTGGCACCATGACCACCCCGTTGAAGCCGACAGTACTAAGGGTTTTATAGACTTCGAGAGTCTGACACTTGATAAAGTTCCAGTTCTTACCTTGCCGGAATTCAATGTCGCGGCCGTGCTCTTTGCAGTACTTCATCATCCAATTAAACCGGTCTTCGACTGATTTCAATGGGCCCTTGGGGAAGTGTAGATTCAGCTTACTTGGCTGGTTGGCAGAGGGGAGGGTGCTAGGGTCCGTGGCCTCGGAGTTTCCACCCTGGAGAGTGTTTCCACATTGGCTAGTGTTTCCCATAGACACATTATCGTCACTGTCATTATCACTGGGATCTGACTCTTGATGGGTGTTTTATTCAGTATGGTCAGGCGAGTTGGCGATGGGATTATTGAGAGAGGGGCTACCTCTTCGGAGGCGCTTGCGCTTGCCCTTACGTTGACTCCCCATGCTGGCAAAACTTGCCGGCTGAGGGGAGTCGGGTCTGAGGAGGGGACCTTTGCGGGAAGTCAAGAGCACCTATGGGCACGTCTGTCCTCTAATGAGTAAGTCCAATGGTGAGGCTGAGTATGTCCAAGGACGAGGCTGAGGAGGTCCAAGGGTGAGGCTGAGTAGGTCCAATGGTGAGGCTGAGTATGTCCAAGGGTGAGGCTGAGGAGGTCCAAGGGCGAGGGTGAGTAAGTCCAAGGGTGAGGATCAGTATGTCCAATGGTGAGGCTGAGTATGTCCAATGGTGAGGCTGAGTATGTCCAATGGTGAGGCTGAGGAGGTCCAAGGGCGAGGATGACTAAGTTCAAGGGTGAGGATGAGGAGGTTCAAGGGTGAGGATGAGGAGGTTCAAGGGTGAGGATGAGGAGGTCCAAGGACGACGCTGAGGAGGTCCAAGGGTGAGGCTGAGTATGTCCAATGATGAGGCTGAGGAGGTTCAAGGACGAGGATGACTAGGTTCAAGGGTGAGGATGAGGAGGTTCAAGGGTGAGGATGAGGAGGTTCAAGGGTGAGGGTGAGGAGGTTCAAGGGTGAGGATGAGGAGGTCCAAGGACGACGCTGAGGAGGTCCAAGGGTGAGGCTGAGTATGTCCAAGGACGACGCTGAGGAGGTTCAAGGGTGAGGCTGAGTATGTATCAAGGACGAGGCTGAGGAGATCCAAGGGTGAGGCTGAGTAGGTCCAAGGGTGAGGATGACTAGGTTCAAGGGTGAGGCTGAGTAGGTCCAAGGGTGAGGCTGAGTAGGTCCAATGGTGAGGCTGAGTAGGTCCAAGGGTGAGGATGAGTATGTACCAAGGACGAGGCTGAGGAGGTCCAAGGACGAGGCTGAGTAGGTCCAAGGGTGAGGCTGAGTAGGTTCAAGGGTGAGGCTGAGTAGGTCCAATGGTGAGGATGACTAGGTTCAAGGGTGAGGCTGAGTAGGTCCGAGGCTGAGTATGTCCAAGGGTGAGGCTGAGGAGGTCCAAGGGTGAGGCTGAGTATGTACCAAGGACGAGGCTGAGGAGGCCCAAGGGTGAGGCTGAGTAGGTCCAATGGTGAGGATGACTAGGTTCAAGGGTGAGGCTGAGTAGGTCCAAGGGTGAGGCTGAGTAGGTCCAAGGGTGAGGCTGAGTATGTCCAAGGACGAGGCTGAGGAGGTCCAAGGGCGAGGGTGAGTAAGTCCAAGGGTGAGGTTGAGGAGGTCCAAGGGCGAGGGTGAGCAAGTCCAAGGGTGAGGTTGAGTAGGTCCATTGGTGAGACTGCGTATGTCCAAGGGTGAGGCTGAGGAGGTCCTAGGGCGAGGGTGAGTAAGTCCAAGGACGAGGCTGAGTAGGTCCAAGGGTGAGGGTGAGTAAGTCCAAGGGTGAGGTTGAGTAGGTCCAATGGTGAGACTGAGTATGTCCAAGGACGAGGTTGAGTAGGTCCAATGGTGAGGCTGAGGAGGTCCAAGGACGAGGTTGAGTAGGTCCAATGGTGAGGCTGAGTATGCCCAAGAACGAGACTGAGGAGGTCCAAGGGTGAGGGTGAGTGAGTCCAAGGGTGAAGTTGAGTAGGTTCAATGGTGAGACTGAGTATGTCCAAGGACGAGGCTGAGGAAGTCCCAGGGTGAGGATTTCTAGGTTCAAGGGTGAGGATGAGGAGGTCCGAGGCTGAGTAGGTCCAAGGGTGAGGATGAATAGGTCCAAGGGTGAGGATGAATAGGTCCAAGGGTGAGGATGAATAGGTCCAAGGGTGTGGATGAATAGGTCCAAGGGTGAGGATGAATAAGTCCAAGGGTGAGGATGAGTAAGTCCAAGGGTGAGGTTGAGTAGGTCCAAGGGTGAGGTTGTGTAGGTCCAAGGGTGAGATTGAGTAGGTCCAAGTGTGAGGTTAAGTAGGGCCAAGGGTGAGGTTGATTATCTCCAACGGTGAGGTTGATTAGATCCAAGCGTGAGCCTGAGTAATAATAATAATAATAATAATAATAATTAACGGTTTATTGAAAGAGCTTGGCAGCCAGAAGGCTGAAAATATACAGTTACATATTTGGGGAGTGGGTTACGAATTACAAATAATATACAAGTAACATAAGTGACACAAATAAGACATATAATAACTTAGATGGGGAAAAGCTCAAACTACAGTTCAATTCAACATAGTGACAGTGTTACAGTATTACAAGTTATTGATAATTTTTACAATGGTTGGGACTGGGCTGTTCTTATAGCGATCAGTTCGTGCACGTATGGGCTGGATGCGGTTGTGGTGTCGAACAGCAATTCTCGGACAAGGGACCTCGGGTGGTAGCAGGAGCCGGTGTCGGGGATGGTGTAGAAGCTTCTTACCAAATTTGCAGATGAGGTCGTGGTGATGGTCAGTGAGAGTCGAAAGGGTCAGTGTGTTGAGCGCTTCTTGATATGTGGAGTAGGAGGAGGAGAGAATAATCTTGCATGCCCTCTTTTGCACTTTTTCTAGGTGTTTACGTTGTGTGGCATTTAGGGAGGAAGACCAGGTGGGAGAGGCATAGGTGAGCTTGGGAAGTATGAATGTTGTGTAAACACTGAGGAGCTCGTGTGCAGGAACTCCGAGGGACTTGAGTCGGCGGAGGAGGTGGAGACGGAAACTGGAGGATTTGACAACTTCATTGACGTGTGGTTTCCAATTTAGTTTGTTGTCTATGGTGACGCCGAGGAGCTTCGTGGAATCTACGACCTGGAGTGTGTTCGGACCTAGAGTAATGGAAGGAGGTGGGACAATGTCGGAGGAGAGGTTGATGTGCATAACCATGGTCTTGGTATGGTTGATGGTGACATGGTTGTTGGTAGCCCAGTTTTGGAGACTGTTCAATAAATCCTGAAGGGCGGTATAGTTGGGAGCAGAATTGTTGACGCTGATCCCAATGGTGGAGTCGTCGACATATTTCCAGCGAGCAGGGGTTTCTCTTAGGGCATCATTGATGAGCATAAGGAAGCAGAGTGGTCCCATCTTGGTGCCTTGGGGGACGCCACAGGTGAGTGACTGAAAGGTGGAGACAGCCCCTCGGAAGCGTACAGCTTGGCGTCGGTCACTGAGGAAGTCTGTAAGCCATGGTATGAGGCTTCTTCGAAGCCCGAGGTCAATAGCTTTGTTGATGATTATATTGTGGTCGACTAGGTCGAACGCTTTAGTGAAATCAATGAAGGCGACAGCTACAGACGTTTTTCGTTTCTCGAGATGGCGGTATATGTAATCGAGAAAGCTGACAAGACAGTGAGTGGTGGAGGAAGTTTTCATGTTGCCAAATTGCTGAGGGTCTACGACTCCTGCAATATCAGCATAAGCCCAGTCGAACACAAAACTTTCACAGATTAGGCTGGGTATTGGGGTGATTGCAATAGGTCGTAGCTGATTTAAGGATTGTGGGCTGGTTGACTTGGGCACTGGTGATACATAAGAGGTCTTCCAGTCAGCTGGGCATCTGGCTTGACTGAGAGAAGCATTGATGATGGAGCAGAGGGGTTTAGCAAGCTCCGGGGAGAACTCCTTGAAGAGTTTCATTGGTAAGTCAATGGGGGTGGTAGAGCGTTTTAATTTTAGTTTGTCCAGGCGTTTTGCTACGTCAAATTCTTCTACTAAGTCAGTGGGAAGGGAGGCTGGTAGGTAAGCAGGGAGAGTGGTTGTGTCAAGCCGTGGGAGCGTCTGGCATATAGTAGCGAAATGGTTATTTGTTTGCTCAGTAGGTTCAAGGGTGATGTTGAGTAGGTCCAAGGGTGAGATTGAGTAGGTCCCAGGGTGAGGTTAAGTAGGTCCAAGGGTGAGGTTGATTAGATCTAAGCGTGAGGCTGAGTAGGTTCAAGGGTGAGGTTAAGTAGGTCCAAGGGTGAGATTGAATAAGTCCAAGGGTGGGGTAGAGTAGATTCAAGGGTGAGGTTAAGTATGTCCAAGGGTGAGGGTAAGTAAGTCCAAGGGTGAGGCTGAGTAAGTCCAAGGGTGAGGCTGAGTAAGTCCAAGGGTGAGGGCGAGTAGATTCATGGGTGAGATTGAATAAGTCTAAGGGTGAGGTTTAGTAGGTGCAAGTGTGATGATGGGGTCGCCTTGGGGTTGGAAGTGTGCATATTTATTCAAGGAAAAGCGGGAGCTAAGGGAGTGCAGGGTAAAGTACAGGGAGATGGAGGGGGGGGCTTGCATTTTTATAGTTTGTAGTTAATCTTTCAGTTCATAAGCGTGGTGTCGTGTGGCGCGGGACAGGCATTGTAATAACTGTCATGTCCACCTTGAAAACACCGCGGGTTGAAGTTATTAATGTTTGTGGAATTTCAGCGTGTTGCCTCCGTGGTTGTTTTGCCTGCCTTTTTTTTTTAATTTTGCCACTTACAGCTGCTAGTTTGTTGTGTACCCCATGCTCATCTTGTGAACTGTAGCGCAAAAGGATTACATAGTAGAGTTCACAAAGGGTCAGTGTAACTAATCCCCGTGGTCAGGATATTATGGCATTGAATGTTAGACAGTATTTCAAACATACAATCTTAATATGTCAGCTATCTTGCCATTAGAGATTTAGTGTTGTGTCATTTCGCACACAGTGTGCTTAGACTTGTCCTTGAAAGGTTCTATCTTCACACAGTCGAGGACGTAGTGTTCGAGTATGTGACCATATGTCTGGCCACACATTTTACATTTAGTCTTGTTCACATCTGCTTGAGGGTTATAATGCCAGAAGTACAGTTGGCTCCACTCCTGACTTTACCATTTAGCATTGCAAATCCTCTCTCCCCTTGAGGTGTGAACCCCCGAACCCTAAAGTGTGGAACTGATTCATTCACTAGTGACCGGGAGGGAGGGGTGCCGAGGTTGGTGTCTTATTATGTGGTGAGGCGGAGTACGTACTAAGCTGGTGAGGAAGGAAAGTGTATATCAGTTAGGAGAGATTACAATGCAGAATAACGCACTAACAATAGGGGTTTCGTCAGCTGAGTGTGATCGTCTAGCGCTAGCCAGATGAAAATACTATAGTTACTGTAGAATATAATATGGGGGAGATGAATTCATGTTCTAAGTAAGGTGTTCCTTTTTTAAAGGGAGCTGAAAAAAGTCGTCTGGCGGTAGCCAGAATATAGTAGATAAGACGACGTCGTAGTGAAGGAATTAATTATCAAGCAAAACAATCAGGTAGTGGGCACCACATATTTATTGTAATATAAACTTGATGTGAACAAAAGTAGTTCAGTTGGCAGCTGTCCAGTATAGAAACAGCAAACCACATACTTTAATTGTGCCAAACAGTTACGTTAAATGGGTCATAAATTTTGACAGTATTATTATTATTATTATTTTTATCAAGTGAGCAATTTATGATGCAAAGCGATATAGCTGTTGCTTAAAGGTCTTAAACGTAATGAAGTTTCTTTGTTGTGCACGAGAGGGAACCTTCGACTCACCTGCCCTGCCTCCACCACCCAACTCCTACTCTGGTTGCTGGTGCAAACAATTTACAGGATAGAATAATATTGTGTCCTCTCATTTCCACGAGGCAGTTATATGAGAATACAAATACAAGTGATGCCCAGTATTTCAAGCAACGCGCACGATCTTATGAAGTAAAATCACATTTGTTTGATAATCCATTACCTGGTAACTATCGGAAAGGCGGACTCACGTCAGGGTATTATTATCTAATTAATTTATTACCCTCCAGGGGGCGACAAGCCTAGTCACAAGACCATGCGGTCAGACACTAATACAGTGGTACGCGTGTCTCGCAGGACACGCTATGCCTTGTGATATAGTAACATTGATGTGAGTTGAGCACAATGGGATTTCGCATCCATCAAAGTGGTAGAAGGTCCCTGACAGTGGGGCAGTCAAGACAATAGGGTTGCAGGGTGTTAGCGTTGGGACAGTTACAGAGATTACAAGAAGAGAAGTGCGGGACGTCCCCCGCCTTTGATACTTGCTCAGATACGAGCTGAGACACGTCGACGATACTTGTGTGGATATGGAAGAAAGTGATCATATTTTTGGATGGATATACTCTCAGCCTGTTCACTATCCCTGTGATGGAGTGTAGGGAGAAGAGCGTCTGAACGTATTTTCTTTTGGTAGCAGAGGAGGGAGGATGTAGCCCCAGCTGCAGGAAGGGCCTGTCCACAGGATTCTTCGCGAGACGGTCGACAGTGTCATTGTTATTCCAACATGAGATGGAAACCACAAAAAATGTATGACAAGAGACTTATCATAGGCTAAAGCAAATAGACGTAACAACTGTTGAATTAAAAGGAGGCATAAAGGTTTAAAGGAGGAGAGGGCCTGGAGGGCAGATTGAGAACCACAAAGGATTATACCGTTCAATCTCCTCGGAAGGAAGAGATCAACTGCATCTAAGTGTCCATCCATGTAATTCTCTGTCGGTTTAGCTCGACCAGTTCGGAAGTCTACAGCCGACCCAGCCTCCAGCCGGTGGGTCCACATCAGTGAGAAGAGAGCGCACCTCGCTCTCCTGTCTGCCTGTAGGGAACCGCCGGCGTATAGATGGTGTACGGCAGGGATCTAGGTAGAGACTCAGTGTAAGATCTCCAGAGCTAATTGTTTCTGACGCAAAGGAGGGTCCGCCTTTGAGGTGTAAGTAAAGATGACTTCTGGACAGGGAATCCTCCAGGGTGGAGGACCATGATCAACCTCTGTTATGGGTACATCAATATCGAAGTTCTGAAGCACAGAAAAAAATTATTTTAATGGGGGTGAGACCACCCGGCCAAAGTTGGGGCTGAGATCAATTTGGGTCAAAGAAGGTTCTAATGACATGAGAATAATTGAGAGAAGGTGGGGAGAGTGAAGGCATTTGACACTGAAGCAGGAGACATTGGCGTATATTCTCTCAACAAGGGAAAGAAGATTGAGTTCAGTTTGCATGTTGATTATCCTGGTGGAGGTGGGACAACCTAGGATAAATCTCATGACTTTGTTTTGAAACTTTCAAGCGGATCTAGGGATTTTGGGGGTAGTTGAGATAGGGCAGGAGAAAGGTAGTCGACAACAGATTGGGCAAACATGATATTAACAGTTCTGGCTACAGGGATAGAAATCCTTGCAGCATTGTTGGTGTGCCACATGAGAGGGGGGTAGACGCTGTTGCAGTCGATCTACGAGGTCCCGGACGATGGGATTGACACGTTGTCGTACAGGTGTAGCTGGAGTAATGCGTACAGGTACACCCAGGTAGATGTACTTCGTACACGGAAGGATGACGCTATCTCCCTCAGTGAATTCTGGGAGTGTCCCCGGGTTACGAGGAGAGAAGATCCTACTCTTGTCTGGGGAGAGGATGAGGCCACTCAGAAGACGACGCTGAGAATGAATTGAGGAAGCGTTGAAGATCTTCCGGCGACTCAGGCTGAATGCAAATATCATCTGCATAACAGGTAACTGTGGTACCAGGAATGTCAGGGAGAAGAGAAAGTTGGTGATGCATAAGGACATTACAAAGAATGGGGTTAAGAACACCACCCTGTGGAGTACCATGCTCCTTTAAAGAAGACACGGGAGATTCTGTTCCGGAGGTATCCACGAATCCATCTTAAGGAATTACCTAACACCGAAGTGTCCTAGCTGATAAAGGATAATATCTCTATTTACAACATCAAATGCGCTTCTAAGGTCGATGACGGCTACGACACTCATGGAGGAGAAGTGAGTATACAGTAGAGCATCATGAGACAGTGATGCGTATTCCGTTGTGGTAGGAAACCATACAAGCTGGGTAAGAGTTTGTCCTCCAGCCGAAACATAAGACGGGCAGGGTGAATGCGTTCCCTCACCTTGCTGAAGCAAGAGGTGAGGTAAATGGGTCCATTATTTGGCAGTGCCACATTTTGGAATGGGTACTATTGGGCTGGTGGTTCATGCATTAGGCACACACCCCGTGCGGAGACAGAGATTGTAAATAAGGAGGAGAGGGTTGCCAGGTACTTTCAGGAGCAAACGGAGAACTGAGTAGGTGGCACCATCATCAACGGGGGCAGTTTGCTTACCCCGAATGAGGGCACGCCGCAGTTCCTCCTCGGTTATCTCCAGCGTATCCTCTTCATCGACCTTCAGCAATGTTGTCATGAGACGGAGGGCGAGGGATTTGACTGGGAGGAGAAAGCCTCTTCAATGTGCTCCGGGAGATTACCGGCTGTGGTTGTTCAGACCATGTTTCGACAAAATATTGTGTGTACTCTGCTGGGCTGTGGTGATCGGCACTAGAGGAATTTTTCTTGACCACCTTGTTGATGAGGTGCCACATGGCTCCCACGCTAATCTGATGGTTAATGCTGTCTGTGAGATTACGCCAGGATTCAGTCCGAACACATTGATGGACGAGTGGTACTGGTGGAGACGGTCAAGAGTCGGTTCACCTTGGAATGAGGTACCATCCTTCACCGCCTTCTTTTCCGCCTGAAGGATACGTTGATCAAGGGTCCAGGCGTAGGCTTCGGAGCGATATTTGATGTGTGAGGAAGGAGTATAACTTCTCCGGCGACTTTAAATTGAATGTGGGGAGAAGGTTAGACATGTACGAGATGTAGGTAAGACAGTACTTCGGACGGATGGTAATACGGGTACGACTCTAGATGGGGGGAGGTCCAGCTGGGAGTGAGTAATGAAGGCTGATGTTGACGTGGTCGGAGAAGAGTGTAGGGATGGATGAGGATCTCACATGGGATGCCACAAGTCCAGAAGTAAAGGTGTGATCAATGGTGACAGCGGATGTACTCAAGAAGACGAATCCCACTTTGGTTGGGATTAGGAGAGAGTTCCCCAAGCTCAGGGTGTCGAGCGTTGAAATCGCCCATGTAGATCATGCCAGAGATCGGAAGAGTAGGGAGGACAGAGAGATTTATCCTGGGAGGGGCAGAGTAAACGTTGCATAGACGGATCTTGCCGTCACCCACTGTTATGTCAAGAAGCTGAAAAGTCATATTGTCATCTTCAGAAACGCGAACAAGTCAATGTGGTATGGAAGAGAAGACGTAGCTGATGAGACCATTCCTGACAAGATGAGAAATGTAGCCAGTAAGCGGAGGAACCTTCCCTCGAAATTGAGATCAGGCAGCAAAGGCTTCCTGGATGAATATAACATCCGGATGATGGTGATAAACATAACCTTTAAGTGCAGCGAGTTTCGTATTGTTTCTGATTTCACAGATATTCCATGAGATGATGTGAAGCGGTAGCCTGTTATCGAACTTGACGTTTACGCTTATACTTTGTTGTGCGCCACGTGAGGGGGGGGGGGGGGCAGGAGACCAATGGTCCCCTCGAGGTGAGAGCGTCTAGCTTCACAGTAAGGGTGGTGACAGACGTAATGACGACCTGTTGAGTTTCTACGAGGCGAGAGTGTTTTCAGTAGCAGTGTGCCTGCTTCTCAAACCATCAATGCGAGCTTCAATGGCTTCAAGACGAGCTGGAAGTGCGGTATACCGAAACATCAGAGAGTTGGCAGGATCACGGAGGGCAACAACTTCGACAGAATCAGGATTAGTAGAGGTGATAGGTGACGTGGCGTCCTGTGACAAAGATGCGGATGCACCAGGACCCACCAGCGACACATAAGGCGACGGTGGTGGCGAGGGTGGAGCGGCGGGCTGGCGTCTGGGGCAACTGTGCCAGACATTGACTCCTCGTTCTTGACAGCGAGGAAATTTCCAGTGATAGGTATCTGACGCAGTTGGGGGAGGTAGCCTCGAAGTAGAGGCATCGGAGGTAGTGGGTGATGAAGAGGTCCGGTGAGGGCATGAACGAGAGTCATGGGCCTCAGCGCACTAGGCACATTTCTCAGAAGCAGAGTAGTAGTGGGATATATGACCGAGTCCCCAGCACTTGAAGCACCATGGTTGTTTGGTCTTCATTTTGCTTAGTTCACAAGATGGGAGACGGGAAGATGCTGAAAACGATAGCTGGTGGGGGAAGGTCTGGGAGACTCCAGACAACAACAAACCTAAAGATGGGTTTTCCATTCTGATGGAAACGACGAGCAGAGTAGATACCGGAAATTTCTTCGGCAAGGAAAGGTTAAATGCATATAGTGTAGCGAGTGAGGAGGTAGCTAGAGAATTTGCGGGGCCTGTCGGGTGAATCAACCGAGGGGTTTCCTCTGAAGAGTAGTTTGATGTAGTCAGCTCGGAGGCAAAAGCTGGAAGTATAGGAGAGGGCTGGGAAGCGGTCAGAGAGGAAGTTGCTCAAGAAATGGGATGCCCGTGGGCTGGAACCTGTATGTGGTCGGGTAAGTTGCGTGTTCTCAGTTCGGCGGGTTCCCGCGCTGTAGTGCACAAAGAACCCAGGTGCTAAGAAGCAGACGTCTTTGTATTCTTAGGAGTTTTGGAAGCAGGAGACGGAGATTTACTGTCACTGTCTGAAGTGGACTCCAAGGGTGGCGGTAGAGGCCTGGTGGCATATCCTTGTCGCTTAGTGCTAGGCCGGTCTCCAGGTCGGCAAGGGTAACGCCCTTGGACACCACGACAGGAAGCGCAAGGAGCGGTGGCGGCAACGTCACCACAGCGTCGCCTCACCCGTCACACAGAGTGGTGGAGCAGGGTAGAGGTGCTGAGGGTCTTGTCTTGTATTGGGGATTACTGGCCACTTCGCCGTTAGGCTATTTCGGCCGAAGCTGTTTGTTTGTAGAGTCATTTTCTTTGGACTTCTTCCTTTTCTTGTTTCTTCTTTTACTTTTCAATTTCCATTCTTCTTCTTGGTCTTGTTCTGGAATATTCTCATACACGTCTATAAACGGATTACTGATAGTGTTATAAAATCGGGTTTAATTTTGGCTTCTTTTTTTTCCGTGGTCTTCTTGGGGTCTTGATTTTTATTTGTTGTGGTCTTGTTCGGGTCTTGATTGGTCTTTTCTTCAGATTTCGCTACAAGGAGAGCCTCCTTGTAGCTCAGTCTTTCCTTACTTCGCAGCTTGGCCACCCTACACTCCAGGTCGGAGGAGTGAGGGCCACCACAAGCTGCGCACTTCTTGGCGGCCGCCGAGCAGTTGGTGTCCTGGTGCCCGGGTGTCCCGCAGCTGGAACACACCTCCCGAGCACGACACTTCCGCGCCAGATGGCCGTACCTCTGGCATTTGTAGCATCTTGTAGGCCTTCGTTGATACGGTCTTACTGGGATCTTCTCCCATCCCAGCAAAACGGTGCTTGGTAGTTTCTTTGGGTAGCCAACCAGTGCAGTTGTACTGGTCAGCTTCCGAACTATTGAGAGCTAGTCTCCGATCAGCTCGGCCAGTTCTTCTTTTTCTAGATGTTCAATTTCTGTGTGGGAGATGACACCCAAAACCAAGTTGTCTTCTATGCAGGCTTCAACTAGGATCTGGATCCCGTTGATTTCTCTTAGGTTTTCTAGTTGCTGGGCCTCTCCCCATTCCGCGAAGGTGACGATAAGGCCACCGCTGTCTCTCCGGACGACCCTTGTCACCCCCGTGATTCCTGAGGAGTCAAAAAACTTCCTCAGGACAAGGAGGTTCAGTTGCTTGCGCGAAGGGCGCTTGACTGGATACAGTCTGACGACCTTCGCCTGGTTACAGGTGAACATTGTCTGGTTCACGTGGTACCTCGGGAGCAGAGAGAACCTACCTCGCCGAGGTTCAGTTCTCAAGTGGCTGAGGGTGGTTGGGTAGTTTGTAAATACTTCACTACTACGTCACACTCTTCGCGCTGCACATGCGCAGACGCGAAAACAACCGACTAGAGGGTCCAGGCAGAAAGTCCAGATATTTTATCATAAATTCTGTCCAGCAACTTGAAATTTCACAAAGTGAAAGTGTGATGATAACTGGGTCTTACTGTAGTTCTCTGCACAGACTGGAGGTAGTTGACTCACTAGATTCGTCAGAATTGGGAATTGTAGGGTGGGCGAGACTCACAGCCTTTGTTGACGTTGCACGGTGCGCATGTCGTATATGTCACGTCAGGGTGAGCCGAGCACAGAATATAGAGATAGCAGACAAGTGGTACAAGGTACAATTAAAATACTTAGAATGTATGGAAAAGGACATTTATTCTAAATAACAATAATGTGAATGAGTAGCTGAAGCGAATAACTCCCACACTT
This sequence comes from Homarus gammarus, assembly GCA_958450375.1. Classification (NCBI taxonomy): domain Eukaryota; kingdom Metazoa; phylum Arthropoda; class Malacostraca; order Decapoda; family Nephropidae; genus Homarus; species Homarus gammarus. Next base: position 1,214,394 of record CAUDMG010004029.1, on the reverse strand, counting down.
TAATTAATTTTTCTCCATATTTGGGTATATAATTTTGATTAACCCTCAGCAGCTGTAGTGTTAAATCTCCTTGTTTTGCTCTACTAAGATACTATTCCTGTTGTAAATATGTCTTCTCGTGGATGTTTTAACAATCCAAACGTATTCTGCTACATATGTGGGTGCTTTGTTGTGCATAAGCAACAACAAGAATTACCGCATTCGTGAAAAATGCATATTTTGCCTACTTTGGAGTGAAAATAGGTGATTTAGATTGGATAAACCATGGGCGCCACATAAAGTATGTCGCACTTGTGTTGAAGGTTTATGACAATGGAAATATGGTAAGAAAAAGGTTATGCCATTTGGAGTCCCTATTGTATGGCGGGAGCCTAAAAATCATGGTGATGATTGTTATTTTTGCAAAAAATAAACAAGGAATCATTTATCCCAAGATTCCATCTGCCTTGAACCAGTGCCACATGGTCCTGAGGTTCCAGTCCTCATTCCGCCAGATGTGTTGCAGTCCGTGTCATCAGAATCTGACCGTGATTCATCGTCAGGTAACGGAAGTGATGTTTATCAACATGAAGATATTAGTGATGTACCGGAGGTGTTTACCCAGAGTGAACTTGTCGATCTGGTTAGGGATTTGAATTTGCCAAAGGAGTTAGCTGAACTTTAAGGATCTAGGTTGAAATCAAAGAATTTATTGAGCAAAGGGACATATTTTTCATGGTATAAGCAACGTGAACAAGAACTAGTTCAATTTTTTTCAGAGGAAGGCTCCTTGGTTTATTGTAATAATGTGTCTGCTTTAATTAACTATTTTGGCATTACCTATACAGCTACTGAATGGAGGTTGTTCATTGATTTGTCAAAAACAAGTCTCAAAGGAGTTTTACTTCATAATGGAAATGTATTTTCATCAATTTCTGTGGCTCACTGTTCATCTTAAGGAAACTTATGAAAATTTGCAGATACTTCTAGAGAAAGTTAATTATAAAGATCATGGTTGGTTGGGTTGTGAAGATTTCAAAGTCAATGCTTTGGTACTTGGTCAACAGAGTGGATACACGAAAATGCCATGTTTTTTGTGCCAGTGGGACAGCAGAGCAAGACGTGAACATTGGGACAAAAAACACTGGCCACCTAGACAGGCTCTTGTGCCAGGTTCAAAAAATATTCTACATGAACCATTGATTGACCCTAAGAAAGTGCTTTTGCCTCCTCTGCATATTAAATTAGGGTTAATGAAACAATTTGTAAAAGCCCTAGATAAGGAAAGTGATTGTTTCCGGTACATATGCAGGGAATTTCCATTTTGTGGGCCCTCAAATCCAAAAGTTAATATTGGACCACTAATTTGAAGAATCGATGAACCAGTGTGAGAAAGGAGCATGGAATAGTTTCAAAAATGTTGTGTATAGTTTTTTAGGCAATAAAAAGGATCTAAACTTTCAAAACATTGTTGAAGGTATGTTGAATAAATTTAAAAACATGGGTTGCAATATGAGTGTAAAAGTGCATTTCTTCCATTCCCATATTGAGTATTTTCCTGAAAATTTAGGTTGTATACTGTAGGTGAAGAGCAAGGTGAAAGATTTCACCAGGACATTAAGAAAATGGAAAAGAGGTATCAAGGAAGGTGGAATGTGAACATGACGGCAGACTACTGCTGGATGCTGAAGAGAGATTGTGCCAGTGAAAAGATTGCCAGAAAATCGAAAAAAAAGAGTTTCACCCATCCTAGAAGCCTAATATTATGTTCATGCATATTCATATATGTAATTTGTTTCTGTATTTCCAGACGAATAGCCTTAATCACAATAATCTTTAAGTTTAGTTAACTTTGAAACCTACTGAATCGTCTTATTTGTATTATCTTGTGATATTTGTATGTTGTATTTGTATATGCATAAGTTATATTGTCTTATTGGTAATGTTGTGACGTGATAGAGCAAAACAAAGTTTATTTTTGAAAAATCCTTCATAAAAAACGAATCAGAATCACGTCTCAGTTTTAAAACATTATTCAACTTTTCATGAAAAGCAGACCGGTGTTACGGGATTCATATCACAGCCCCTGCTCGGCCAGTCTAGCACCTGTAAGTTATCCTTAGTAGCAAACTACTTCTGGACTATCCTGGCCATATGGATTGGGCAACGATCTTGAACCAAAATTATGGGGCCGAGAGGGAATGGAAAATTTCTGTCTCTAAGGGATGGAAGGAAAAAATCTAATGTATTGAGTTATTTTTGTGCAGTGAAGCGGCCGTCGATATGCATCACGTCACTTAACCCATTCAGAGTCATGTAACCCTAAATATTTACCTTGACTCTGTCACTCCGCACCTCCTCATAAACATTACGGTGATCATATCTGAGTAGAAGATAGTCTTGGGATTAGGCTAGTAGACATGGATAACAATGAGAGTTCCTGTAAATATTGAACCTTGTAATAAATTTGGATCTTGGATACAATACAGGATAAATGACAAGAGATGTGAAGAGGGCTCACAAATCAGAGGTAAGGAGGACAAGGGGGAGAGGTAGTCTCAGGAAGAGGTGGAATGAAACTGACTGTTTCACCGGCTTTGACGTGCAAGAGGATGATAGGTGAACAAGGGTGTGAAGCGGATGGGGAAAGCAGAGAGGCCTGGCTGTGGTAGTTTTGATAATGTCTACTTCACTTGAGAACTGAACCTCGGCGAGGTAGGTTCTCCCGGCTCCCCGATCCTTCCTCCTGAGGTACCACGTGACCATGATCACCCTAGCCCAGGCGAAGGTTGTGAGACTAATTCCGGTCGAGCACCCTTCGCGCAAGAAACTCAATCTTCTTGTTATAAAAGATTTTTTTGACCACATCGGACTCAAGGGGGTGACAGGGGTCGTCCGCAGTAAAGGCGGTACCCTTATCATCACCTTCGAGGAATGGGGGCAGGGCCACAAATTACCCCCCCGAGTGAATATCAATGGAGTCGACGTCATGTTTGACGCCTGCCTTCAGGATAACTTAGTTTCGGGAGTCATTTCCCACACTGAAATTGAGTATCTTGAAAAAGACGAACTTGCCGAGCTGATTGGAGATCAGCTCTCAGTACTTAGGAAGCTGACCAGCACAACTGCCCTGGTTGGTTTTCCTAAGGAACTTCCTAGCTCCGTTATACTGGGTTGGGAAAAAATCCCAGTCAAGCCTTACCAGCAAAAACCTACTCGCTGCTACAATTGCCAGAAATATGGCCATCTGGCGAGGAAGTGTCGTGCTCGCGAGGTGTGCTCAAGCTGCGGGGCACCCGGCCACACCGACGCTGACTGCCAGGCGGCCGTTAAGAAGTGCGCGGCTTGTGGTGGCCCTCACTCCTCCTCCGACCGGCTTTGTCCCAAGTGGAGGGAGGAGTGCAGGGTGGCCAGGCTGCGGGCGAAAGAAAAATTGACTTACAAGGAGGCTCTCCTTGCAGTCAAGAATCAAGAACAGAACAAACTAGACAAAAACAACCGAGACAAGAACAATCAAGATAAGAACAAACAAGACCAGAACAATCAAGATATGAACAACGAAGAACCTGATAATATTATCATAATAGAAGACCAGACAGAACAAGACCAAAAAAAGAAGACGAAGAACAAGAAGAAGAATGGAAAGTAAAAACTAAAAGAAGAACAAAGAAAAAAAAGAAGTCCAACCAATCAGCTTCGGCCGAAATAGCCTAACGGCGAAGAGGCCAGTAATCCCAAACAACTTGAACTTGTCTACTTCACTTTCTACCGCGAGGAGCAGGAGTGATTGAGCTAGTGAGGATCAGTTTGTATTGGTTGTGCACATTTCCTCACACTGACGTGAGTTGTCTCTGACCATCAGCAGACCAGATAATAGAAAATCAAACAAATATGATTTTACTTCTTAAATTCGTGACCGTTGCTTGAAATGTTGGGTATCACTTACATTTGTGTTCACATAATAATTGCCTTATCGAAATGAGAGGATACAATATTATTTTACCCCGTAAATTGTCTGCAGTGATTCTACTACTAGACTAGGAACTGGGTAGTGAAGACAGGGAGGGTGAGGGAGTGGGTGGGTAGTCGAAGGTTCCTTCTGCACCTTCGTCCAGTGTATAATATAGAGCTTTATTATTTAACATCTTGAAGCAACAACTTTGCATCACAAATTTCACATTTGATATTAATAACAATATAATATAAATAATGTCATATTTTATACAGGTAACGTAACTGTTTGGCACAATAATATTAAACTTTGTGGTTTGCTGATTCTGTACTGGACAGCTACCAACTGAACTACTTTTGTTCACATCAAGTTTGTATTACAATAAATATGTGGTGCCCACTTCTTAATTGTTTTGAGTACTAATTAATCCCTTCACTACGACGTCTTCTTATCTATTTTATTCTGGTTACCGGCAGACGATTTTATTCTGCCAGGGAAATTCCATTTCGTAGTCAAGGAGTTAAACAAAACTTCGCCGTCCTTACAAGATATAGATTCAAATATATCCATAATCCATTTATTCACAAATGCCCGCTTTAGCAAAGGTACACCTTACTTCAAACATGAATTAATTCCCCTTTCATCTTACTGTAAATTTAGTATTTCCATCTGGCTAGCGTTAGACGATTACATTCCGCTGAGGAAACTCCGTATTGTCAAAGCGTTATTCTGCATTGTAATCTCTCCCGACTGATAAACTCTACACCCCCCCCCCCCCCAAAGAAAGACACCTACAAAGACATTTGAAATTTAAATACTTTATTGACAATACAACTAATACGTCAATAGGACAGGGTAGTATACTACTCCCACCCTCACCATCCCCTTGTGGGGTTTACAAAAAGTTGCAAATGTTAAAACAATAATTATTTTGACATCAATGAAATAGTTAATTTTGACATGAACATTGAACACTGTACTACATTAAAAGAACAGAGAACGTAATCTTATACAAAGTTAAATGTCATATCCTTGGAGCAAAATTTTTATTCATTGCAAGAATTATATTAATTTTTTCATTATTAATCATCCAACAAACTTGTTTCTTTAAAGTGGTGATCTCACTGTTCCTGTATGGTTGGATTTTTTCACATCCTAATGTTATAGTGTATGTGCATCCCTAAGTCGTTTGCAGATATTAACAATATAAAAGTTACATGGATTTTACTCTTCAAAGCTTCCAATGCACTTTTACTATCAACAAAAATATATGTTTCTTTGCATTTCTCTATAGCAACCTGGAGTCCTTCACATATTGCGTGTAGTTCAACCAGCGTGGATGAGGTGTTGATACTAATTCTTTTACAAACTGTTTTGTCTTTATAACACTCATTGATAAAATATTCCCTTATAAAAACATCACATCCCCGCTTGACCGATACTTAATACTGATCCATCAGTGTTTCGCCTGGTAAAACTATTTATTTTCTCTAAAAAGACATTTCCTAAATAACTGGGATGCCGATTATCTTTTTTCCCCCCCAAGCTGTAAAATATCTACTATAATTCATCCTTCATGCCATCGTCTAAACCTTAAATAAGTTTGTAATGATATGCAATATTTATCTACTCCATACTCCATCATAATATTATACAGCAGCCTTACATACTTGGACACATTGCCAAGGTTTTTTAGTTCATATAAGCACATTATTGTACGGGACAAACCTATTATCTCCTCCTCTGCGAATGGTCCTAAGAGTAGCGTCTACAGCAAGTTCCTTTACTCTATGTTCTATACTTGGTAGATCGAACTTCATTTTCATTATTTCAGTTCCAGTGTTCCGTTGACAACCTAAAACGATTCTCATAGCCTCGTTTTATATCACTTCAAGCATTTGAATAATTTTCTTACTATACATTATAAGGATGGGAGCTGCATAGTCAATAACTGAACGTATAGTACTGATATAAACTATTCTTGAAATATGAATACCTGCGCCATATCCCTTCCGTGCCAAAGCTCTTAAAGGTCTTAAACATCCTTTACATTCAGTCTCCAGGTATTGAATCTCACGTACTTTACTGTTGGACTTATACCCAATGTGCATCCAAAGGTATTTGTAAACATCAACTTTTTCTAGCCTTAATCCATTCAAAAATAAATCCCCTTCTTCATAGTTTTCTGACCTGATATTTAGCTTTTCATTGTTAATTACAAGGCCCATTCTACAACAAAGTGTTACTCAATGCATCTAAAACCTCTGGCATATTTCTCATACATTTGCATTGTAAAAGTATATCATCAGCATATACTATAACTTGTTTCTCTCCAGGAAATTCGTAGCGAGTCATTATGTTCACCAATATGTTAAAAAGAGTGGGGCTAAGTACACCTCCTTGTGGAGTCCCCAACTCCATCTCTATCTTCTGAGTACTAACCCTAAAACTATACTCTAGCCATTCTTTTACTCAAGTAATCCACAATCCATTTCAGCAACTTCCCAGAAACCCCTAAATTAATTAGTTCCTCAAGTATGACTTCTTCATTTGCCCTATCAAAGGCCCCCCCCCCCTTTTTTTTTACGGGAATTAGCCCACCCGGGCACAGGTCAAACGACCCACAACGGGGCCTAGGGGGCGAAAAAAAGAGAACAGATAGAAATTGAAAAAACAAAAGAAAAAGGTTATACTGTGTTAATCTACAATACGAAGATGCCGGAAAACCATATTTTTAAAGTGAGACAGATTGTATAAGTATGGAAACACAGAAAAGGGCAGAGAATTCCACATTTTGGCTGTGTGAGGAAAGAAGGAGGTACTATAACGGGTTATTCTCGTGTGACCAACATCCACAGAGAAACGGTGGGCACCGCGGGCAAGACGTGTGTTACGAGCCCACGGCCTTGCCGGCGGTACACAGGATGCCAAATCCACCGAACATTGCCCGTTAAAGTACCTGTAAAAGAGAGAGAGTGAAGCAACATTGCGGCGAAGAGAAAGAGAAGAGAGATTGTCGACTAAAGGAGGAGAGTTAATAAGACGAAATGCCTTTGACTCCACCCTATCAAATAGATGGACAGAAGAAGAGCCACCCCAGATATGAGAGCAGTACTCCAAGTTAGGATGAATGAATCTCTTATATACTTGGAGCAACTGCTCAGGAGTGAAGTAGCTACGGCATGTGTACAGCATTCTCAACTTTCGGGAGGCAGCTTTAGCTATATAAAGGATGTGTGATTTCCAGGACATATTGGAAGAAATGGTGAGGCCTAACATATTTATTTCAGAATTTGGCAGGATGATAGCGTCCTGAAATGTAATTGATGGGAGATCGTCTAATTTATAAATTGTAATTGGTAAATATTGAGTTTTATTACTGTTGAACTTCACCAAGTTTGTTCCTCCCCATTCAGAGATGCTACACAGATCCGCGTTGATAGAAGTAATGAGAACAGTTCTAGAAACAGATCTAGTTTGAGAGTTAGGAGGAAGGGGAAAAATGTGAAGAAGAGTGAAGAGTAGAATCATCAGCGTAAGAATGGATAGAATTAGTTGTAGTGTGAAGAAAAATCATTGATAAAAAGAAGGAAGAGGGTAGGTGAAAGAACAGAACCCTGTGGGACACTACTACTGGTAGAGAAAGACCGAGAGAGCGATCCCTCGACAACAACTGCCATGGATCGATTCTCAAGGAAGCTAGTGATGAGAATACAAAGCGCGAGAGAGAAACCAAAAGAGGGAAGTTTAGATAGCAAAGACTTGTGCCATACCCTGTCAAATGTTTTGGAGATGTCGAGGGCCACAACGAAAGTTTCCCTACAATCCCTAAGAGAGGATGACCAAAGATGGATGCAATAGGAGAGCAGATCACCAGTAGATCTCGCCTGGTGAAAGCCATACAGGTGATCCGACAAAAGAGAAAGGCGTTCAAAGTGACGGAGAAAATTGGAGTTCAAGATAGTTTAGAAAATCTTAGAAAGTAATGAAGTTAGGACAATGGGGCGATAGTTAGAGGGATTAGAATGGTCACCCTTCTTCGGGATGGATCCCGCTTCTACAGTTGAGGCCTTGCAAGGATTGCGTTACAGTTTTTAATTACCGAAGCAAGTGAGGCGTCTGCAAAAGCTGAAGAAAAGACAATGGGTGCGTCTTTACAAGTGGCGGCGGCTGGCTGGCTAAAGAAGACTGGATAATGATTTAATAAAACTAAAACAGTTTCAAAGTGACGAATAAATAGAAACATGTCACCGTTTTGTGTTATATTTTAAATTTTTATTGTTTTATGATTTATTTCAAATTTTACTTGAATATTCAACACCTAATATGAAGCTCATTTGAGCACTAACCCGGCCAGCAAATCTCACTGCCAAACCGTTGTCCATTTCTGGCAACAGCCGAAATCCTGCTGCTTGCTGGGCCTGAGGCCAGTGGCCAGCAAAATGGGCAACATGTTTGAAGGAAAGTGCCCAATGTGTCGCCGTCTTTAAGGGTCGCTGATTCAACCCAGGGCATCCCCATTTCAACCATTATCACTATTCAAAGGACTCGATCAGCACGTGTAACAATGGGAGAAACTGTCAAAATTTCCTCATTTAAGCTAAGAGTGAAGGAAACATTATGGACCGAGTCCCAAATATATTTAGGAAGACATAATTGTGTGGAGAATGAATGATCATAAGACACGATGAACAGTGTTCAGTACAGTGCAGTCTTTACGCCGGATGTCATGGCCCAAAATTTTTATTTCTTTTTTTTTCTGCTGATTATTCATCTTTCGGGTGTACTGTATATAATGAGATCCAGGGGTGTGGAGTTTACACCCTTGAACAATTTGAGATGCACACGATGGCCGCCAATAATTCGAAAATATACCCGAAAATCACTTTTCGGCATTTCTTCTCAAATACACACCATGAAAATACAAATAATACACGCTTTTCTATTTTTTGGGCCATGGCAAATCTAATTTCATGATCATTTTAATTCATTAATCTCATCTAAAAGAAACATCATTTTGCACACAGATGACATCGTACCCAACAAGCTTGTCATAACAGAAGTGATTCTGTGCCCACAGAGATCGCCAATGGTATTGTGATAAGACGAAATTACATGGCTACAACCCAAGAGGAAGCTTACACGATAATCGTACAAGTGGTTAAAGCAGGTGGTCAGCCAACTATTGTGGTGGCATAATACAGACATCTTCGTTCTCTTTTTGTACTTTGTGTGTAGTGGGGATATTACTTGGTCTGTCATGATGATGTCTCCCATACAAGGCCGGTCTGTGACTGACATCAATACCACAGCACTTAAGCACCAAGCCTATTCTTCGGAAAACGTAAGGGTGTGTAGCCTTGAATGCTCTGCGTTTTGGCGTTCATCGCCTCAATTACCTATAGGGGACACAACCAAGACCATGCCCAATGTTGTAGACCAGGTTGAGCAGTTCATTTTGGCTTGCTATGGGCAATTGCGATGTCAGTCTATGACACTGCCTTCCACCAATGAGACATCCCGCGAGAATGTGGCACGAGCGCATCTCCAAGTTGCTATATGACGCAACGCGCTTGAGTTGGACCCACCCGTTCTCGACCCAACTGCACACGGCTGGTCAAAGGAAGACGGCTGTATCTGTCTGACCCCATCAACAGTGCCCAATGACAAACCTCTGGCCCCAGCAGTTACTGAAACTCCTCAAGTGTTCGTGTAGCAGTGAACAAGCCTGCAGCAGTAGGGTGTGTCATAGGAGGGAAGATCAGCTAAAACTAATGGCCCATCACTTTTTTGGTAGATTTTAGTGGATATAAACAGAAAATAATTTCAGTTTCAATATTTTGCAACCTTTTGCTAGGTAAATTTTATCGTGAAATTTATCGAAAAATCTAACGTACAGCTGCATTAGTGCATTACAATTAAATAGTGAACATTGCTTTCTGACTTCATTCTTTAACAACCCAACTAACAATATTTTTTTCTGTTTCAGATTCTGATGCATTTATAAGTTGATAATATTTGCGATGGCTGCTTGTGTCAGGACGAGGAACCAAAAACCCAGCCATCTCAGTCACTATCTTGGGTCTGGGAGAGAGCTCCTGAAGTCGGAGTTGCCTACATTGAGAGATGCTTTGAGATACGGTGTTTTAATCAGGCAAATCAGTGAAAAGAACCAAAGAACTTACACAAACAAAGACATTGCCAGTGATATGACCAAAGCTGTCTTGGCATAGTACACTCTGGCTAACGCTCAGTTCAAGCCTCCAGTCATAACAAGTCAGAAGAAGATTAGTGAGAGACTGCTAGCCAGTTGGGAAAAGGCAAGAGATATCTCTCTTGGGAGAGGAAAACTTGCAGTTAAGGACAGCTTTGCCAAGCAACTGGACCAGTTATTTGACATAATTACTTGCAAGTGCCCAATTGTTCTCTGTCCTGAGTTTGGATGCGATCGTGACTGTAAATCCGAGGCCCACATCTCCTGTATTTGCAAGCGTGAACTGAAGATTCCTGTGATCGAACTGGCATCTGTCAAAGCACAGAGAGAGAAGACTGGCAGTATAGGGGCTCTCATGATTTCTAGCCAAGATATTCCGGAGTCCAAGAGACAGGAGGCTGCCACAGAGAGACAGAAGAGGAGAAGAGTTGCCGAGGAAAAGAGACTTGAGAAGGCCCAGGGTGAGGTAAAAAAGGCCGATGATTAGAGTCAAGCTGATTCAGAGTTTAATGACTTCCCCATGGCTGATCCGAGTGCTGACCAGGAGAATGGTGACTTTGTCCCTAACCCAGAAAATAATGATCCCAAACCTTCCAGGCATAAGATTCGAAATAGGAAAGATATCCCGAGCATAGCTCTGGCCAGTATGCGACACCACACTGGTCTCAGAGAAACTGCAGAGATCGCAACAGCTGCCTGGATTGACGGTGATTTGATAACACCTGATGATGTTCACCTGGTGATAGATCATAACAAAGTAAGGAGAGCTCAGGAGAAACTTGTCAGTAACCTAGAAGAGGAGTTTGATAAGGGGATAAGAGAAAATGGAATCAATTGTTTGTTCTTTGATGGGAGAAGGGATGACACTAAAGTGTTCATGAAAGTTGGAGATTCTGACAAGTTGTTCCCTGCCATGGTGAAGGAGGAACACTACTCCTGCTGCAGTGAACCAGGAGGGAAGTATTTGTGGCATTTCACTCCAGAGAAAGATGACATCAGGAAACCAGCTGAGATAGTGGCAGATAACATTGTGAACTGGCTCAGAGAGAGGAACGTAGACCAGACCCTGCAGGCCATTGGAGGGGACAGCACCAACACGAACACAGGGTGGCAAGGGGGGGTCATACAGTAGGGTGTGTCAATTTTGTCAACATGTTAAAAATCAAATTTGGTAGTCAAAATATTGTGCCTCTTTATGTCTAAACTTGAGATTAGCAAACAAAAATGAATTGAAATAACCTTCACCTACATCAATTATACCTTAAAGTTTCAAATATCAGTATTTCAACAAATTAATGAGACTTGATTAGAATTATTCACTTGATATTAACTAATCTCATGTAAGCTTATGGATTATGGAGTATTTTATGGTTCTATAGCTTGTGTACAATATGCATGTCAGAACATGAACATGAACAGGCTCTCCGTGTGGGACAGTTTAATTCTTGTTTTGACTTATACCAAGCGTGAGGATAAGGCGCCCGGCTCACTCTCCTTCTAGATATCATAGACGGTGGTTTGCTCTCATTGCACTTGCACCTACTCTACCAGACGAATTCTACATTTTAATTATTGTAAGTAGGGCATATTGATTGTCGCAGTTACTTATATCATTGTATAAAACATTATGTTCTAAGAAATTATTATGTTATTTCTGTTACAGCATTTTTGATAAACAAATTGATATTTTTTGAAACAACAATTCAATTATGAAACATTGAAATATTTTTCTATTTGTCAGATAGTGTGAAGATGTCAAAATTGAAGACAAGAAGTCAGTTGTCAACCCACTTGAGCCTGCTAGTTGGTAAAGGGAAGGAGCTTCCTGTATCAGAACTTCCAACAGTGAGAGACATGCTAAGATTAGGGTTACTCCTTCGAGAAAAAAATGCAAAGGACAGAAGGAACTATACAGATAAAGAACTCATAAATGACATGATAGTCCCTCTTCTGCATCAATGGACAAAAGCTAATGCACTATTCAAACCACCTGTGATTAATCAGTGTCGAACTATTGAGCTAAAACTAACGAAATTATGGCACAAAGCAGTTGAAACATCACTTGGTAAAGGAAACTTGGCCAGGAAAAATGAATTTCTGCACACACTTGATACTCTGTTTGACATTTTGACCTGCAAGTGCTCCATACAATTATGTTCTGAATCCAACTGTTCTCACTCAGGTAAGAGAGAAAATAATTTCCACATTGATTGTGGTTGTCCTCGTGAAAAGAAGATCCCTGTTTTAGAGCTTGAATTTATAAAGGCACAGAGGACAAAGGCAGAAGGCCAAGGAAGTATGCAAATGGGTTCAATAGATTATTCAGAAACAAAGAAGCAGATTGCTAATGCCAAGAAGAGAGAACAAATCCGAGAGAGGGAACAAAAGAAGAAAATGAAGAGTGAAGAAGCCATCCAAAGAGAGGAAGAGCTGTGTCAAGATGTTTATCACTTCTTTGATAGTTCTTCTGATGAACAGGAAGCAACATCAGATGATAGTTCCAAAGAGCCATCTGAACCTTTACCAAAGAAAATGAAATACAACACAAGAAATATTTCAAACATTGCTTTAGCTAGTATTCGCCACCATGCTGGACTTCCTGAGGCTGCAGAAATTGCAACTGCCGCTTGGATAGATGCAGGCCTCATCAGCCGAGAGGATGTATCTTTGGTGATAGATCATAATAAAATTAGAAGAGCACAAGAAAAAATAATGAAGAAAATATCTGATCAGCAGGAAAAAGATTTAAGCGAGGGAGGGCTCTCCTGTCTTTTGTTTGATGGAAGAATAGATGACACAAAAGTTTTGCTAGAAGTAGAGGGAGTGAACAGAAAGTTTCCAGGTCTCATCAAAGAAGAACACTACTCTGTCTGTTCTGAGCCTGGTGGTCGGTTTTTGTTTCACTTTGCTCCCGAAACTGAAGTAGAAGGGAAGAAACATGCAGAGGTCATTGCTGATCATATTTTATGTTGGGTTCAGGAGAGAGGACTTGGCAGTTCACTGCAGGCTGTTGGTGGAGATTCAACTGCAGTGAACACCGGATGGCAGGGGGGTGTAATGACGCATTTAGAGAAAAAACTAGGAAGAAGACTTGTTTGGATTGTATGTGATTTACATACAGGCGAGCTACCTCTTCGTCATCTCATCCAGGAATTTGATGGTCCTACAAAGAGCAACAACAAGTGGTCAGGTCCCCTTGGCATCATGCTGGATGAAGCAACACAACTAGAAATAAATACAACCTTTCCAAAGGTCGAAGTTGGCCCTCCCCTTCCAGCGTTGTCTGAAGGAGTCATCAAAGATCTCAGCACAGATCAATCCTATGCTTATCGTATTGCCCAAGCAATAAGATCAGGAGAAGTGCCTCAGTCATTGGCTCTCTTGGAGATTGGACCTGTCAGTCACAGCCGTTGGTAAACTACAGCTCTTCGTTTCTGCAGGATTTGGATTTCCAAACACGAATTGAAGGGCAAAGTGCTGAAGAATTTGAGGTTAATTGTTGAATTTATTATTGGAGTTTATCTTCCCCAGTGGTTTAGTGTGAAACTTAATCCTATGTGGGTGGATGGGCCCAATCACCTTTTGTTTCAATTGCAGCTAGTAAGAACACAGAGGAAGGTAGTGAGGGACATCGTGTTACCTGTGGCAAGAAGGTCCGCTTGGTATGCTCGATCAGAAGCAGTTTTGCAAGCAATGCTTTGCAGTCAATGTACCAATCTCCGAACCGAGGCTGTAGAAGTCATTCTAAAGATTAGAGGAACGCTAATAGATGACGACCAGTTGGGAGACTGTTCGTTTCATTCAAGAAAAGTTCCCCCAATAAACGTCAATGCCACCAAATTGTCAGAATTGGTTGACTTGAGTTTGGAAGTCTTAGAGCCACCATTGACAACAAGTCTAACTAGCCAAGAATTGAGAAACCTTAAAGAGACTCCAATGCAGGTGCCGAAGTGGCCTTCCCACACTCAAAGTGTGGAGAGATGTGTGAAAATGGTCACAGAAGCAGCGGGCCATGTTTACAGCCACGAGAGGCGAGAAGGTTACATCAAAGCACAAATAGCAAGCAGACTACTGATGACAAGAAACCAAAGCAAAGAGAGTATGAAGGCATTGGTTACTTTCAAATAGACTACGGATAATAAAATATAATAATTTGAAACTTGAAACAGTAACATGTGTGCAAACGCTGGTTATGTTATAAATTCACAAATATGTACATTTAAAAAGCCATTTGATGTAGGTAGGACTTATTATAAAAAAAAAATTATGCCAGAATATTGTTTTGCATGCTTAAAGACTACAATAAATTGCTACCAAATTACTCGATTTTCAATTTAGCCAGTTCACCCCCTAAATTGACACACCCTAGTCATACAGTGGATAGAGCGGAAGATTGGGAGGAAGCTGGTCTGGATTGTTTGTGACCCCCACACCAACGAGTTGCCACTCAGACATCTGATCCAGGAGCTGGATGGCAAGACTCTTTCAAACAACAGATGGTCTGGTCCTCTTGGCAAGATGCTGGACTCTGCCACTGAGTTAGAAATAAATCCGAGCTTTGAAAAAATCACAGTTGGCCCTCCACTCGTTGAGCTTGCACATACTGTCATTGACGACCTGAGTACTGACCAGTACTATGGTTATATGATTTGCAGTGCCATCAAAACTGGGGTCATGCCTGATAGACTTGCTTACCTGCAGATAGGTCCAGTCTCACATTCTAGGTGGCTCACAACGGCTCTCAGGTTCTGCAGAATTTGGGTCGCTCATCATAAACTGAAAGGGAACCAGCTTCACAACCTGAGACTTATTGTCCAATTCATCGTGAGTGTCTACTTGCCAAATTGGTTCAACACCAAGGTCAAGTCATCGTTCTCCGAAGGTCCGAGGCATGTTCTCTTCCAGCTTGAGCTCCTGAGGAGTCAGCCAAGGAAGGTTGTTCAGATTGTGGAGCAGACTGTGAGGAGATCTTCCTGGTATGCTCATCCCGAGGCAGTTCTGCAGACAATGCTCTGCAGTAAGGATGAGGAGGAGAGAAGAGTGGCAATTCAAAAAGATCTTGGATATGAGACTTATGAGAGGATCTGGGCATGACGAATCAGTTGGTGACGATTACTTCAGGATCAGGAAGACTCCTGAAGTCAATCTAGGTGCCAAGACCCTCACTGATCTCATAGATCTGGATAACATCCAGGCTGGCAGTGAGCCCCCTCTTACCTGCAGCCTCACCAATGTTCAAGTCAGAGCTTTCCTGGACAACCCCATGCATGTCCCTGCCTGGCCCTCGCACACCCAGAGTATAGAGCGTTGTGTACAGCAAGTGAGCGAGGCCAGCAGTCACGTGTACAGCCAGGAGAGGAGGGAAGGCTGCATCCGAGCTCAGGTGGTCAGCAGGGAGGTGATGAGTAGAAACAGAAGCAAGAAAGACATGTTCTCTATGGTGAGCAGCAACACCGGGTCGTAGTAGTAAAACCGGTTTTTGTATTTGATGATTTTGTTTTCTTAATGAAAATTAAATTTAATAAATGTGTCTAGATCATTCGTTTCACTATTCTGGATCATTTTCATCCTAATAAATTAACCTGATTCATTTACTTTACTTTAAATAAGCTATTTAGTGGTGTTGGTAAAAAGGTGGGAATACTGAATTTTCATAAGATTTCAAGTTAAAATTTACCTTGCAAAAAATGAAAACTTTTCAAATCTGAAGATATCACATGATTCTGCATATAGAACTACATCATTAATACCATGGGCCGATTTTTCAAACTAACAAAAAAAAAAATTCGCCTCCGTATGACACACCCTACTACTACAGGGCTATAAAACAATGAGATGGCTTTTGTCTGGAAGCCTGCCCAGGATTTTTGTCCTGACCCAAAATTTTGGGTTAAAGTTTTTTTCTCTGTTGATTATTTATCTTTGGGGTGTATTTAATGATATCCAGGGTGTCGAGTTTGCACCCATGGATAATTTGAGATATTCAAGATGGCCGCCAGGGATGCGACAGTATCCCCGAGAATCACTTTTCATCATATCTTCTCAACCATAAATCCTGCAAATACAAATATTAAACGTTTTTATATGTTTCAGGTTATGGTAAATCTAATTTCATGATCATTAAATATTAAGATTGATAAAAAATTTATTTCGGTCATATTTACAGCAAAATGGTCTCTAATACCTACATATAACTTGAATAAAACATTTATTAGAAAATAGTGACATCGTTCAGTATCGACTTATGATAAAAGAGATTTACATACATATATACAACATTATATCCATTCTCGTTGATTGCCATTCATTACAGAAACATTGATATGGCAAAAACTCTCAATTATTAATTAACAATACAAACGTACACAAATGCAGATTGCAACAGTAGCATCTGAAGAAACCCATATAATCAGGAAACTACAAATTACAGTGTTTATTATCCATTAGTCACTGTTATCATGTTCATCATTCTCAATTTGTTGTATCTATATAGCGTACCCGTTGTAACACGCGTTGCCTCCTTGGGAATCACAGAATATTGTACACGGTAAGTCATTGTTCTTGCAGCCATATCGCTGACTGCTGCAGGCTTGTTCACTGCTACACGAACACTTGAGGAGTTTCAGTAACTGCTGGGGCCAGAGGTGTGTCATTGGGCACTGTTGATGGGGTCAGACAGATACAGCCATCTTCCTTTGACCAGCCGTGTGCAGTTGGGTCGAGAACGGGTGGGTCCAATTCAAGCGCGTTGCGTCATATAGCAACTTGGAGATGCGCTCGTGCCACATTCTCCCGGGATGTCTCATTGGTGGAAGGCAGTGTCATAGACTGACATCGCAATTGCCCATAGCAAGCCAAAATGAACTGCTCAACCTGGTCTACAACATTGGGCATGGTCTTGGTTGTGTCCCCTATAGGTAGTTGAGGCGATGAACGCCAAAACGCAGAGCATTCAAGACTACACACCCTTACGTTTTCCGAAGAATAGGCATGGTGCTTAAGTGCTGTGGTATTGATGTCAGTCACAGACCGGCCTTGTATGGGAGACATCATCATGACAGACCAAGTAATATCCCCACTACACACAAAGTATAAAAAGAGAACGAAGATGTCTGTATTATGCCACCACAATAGTTGGCTGACCACCTGCTTTAACCACTTGTACGATTATCGTGTAAGCTTCCTCTTGGGTTGTAGTCATGTAATGTCGTCTTATCACAATACCATTGGCGATCTCTGTAGGCACAGAATCACTTCTGTTATGACAAGCTTGTTGGGTACGATGTCATCTGTGTGCAAAATGATGTTTCTTATAGATGAGATTAATGAATTAAAATGATCATGAAATTAGATTTGCCATGGCCCAAAAAATAGAAAAGCGTGTATTATTTGTATTTTCATGGTGTGTATTTGAGAAGAAATGCCGAAAAGTGATTTTCGGGTATATTTTCGAATTATTGGCGGCCATCGTGTGCATCTCAAATTGTTCAAGGGTGTAAACTCCACACCCCTGGATCTCATTATATACACCCGAAAGATGAATAATCAGCAGAAAAAAAATAGAAATAAAAATTTTGGGTCATGACATCCGGCGTAAAGACTGCACTGTACTATACACTGTTCATCGTGTCTTATGATCATTCATTCTCCACACAATTATGTCTTCCTAAATATATTTGGGACTCGGTCCATAATATTTCCTTCACTCTTAGCTTAATCGAGGAAATTTTGGCAGAGTTTCTCCCATTGTTACACGTGCTGATCGAGTCCTTTGAATGGTGATAATGGTTGAAATGGGGATGCCCTGGGTTGAATCAGCGACCCTTGAAGACGGCGACACATTGGGCACTTTCCTTCAAACATGTTGCCCATTTTGCTGGCCACTGGCCTCAGGCCCAGCAAGCAGCAGGATTTCGGCTGTTGCCAGAAATGGACAACGGTTTGGCAGTGAGATTTGCTGGCCGGGTTAGTGCTCAAATGAGCTTCATATTAGGTGTTGAATATTCAAGTAAAATTTGAAATAAATCATAAAACAATAAAAATTTAAAATATAACACAAAACGGTGACATGTTTCTATTTATTCGTCACTTTGAAACTGTTTTAGTTTTATTAAATCATTATCCAGTCTTCTTTAGCCAGCCAGCCGCCGCCACTTGTAAAGACGCACCCATTGTCTTTTCTTCAGCTTTTGCAGACGCCTCACTTGCTTCGGTAATTAAAAACTGTAACGCAATCCTTGCAAGGCCTCAAATGTAGAAGCGGGATCCATGGCGAGCCTCGTCGAGACGCTTTGTTGTTGTTTTCTTTGCGTTGGGCAGACACGCCCACAAAACATCCTAGTCATCTCAGTGTAACGTAATTGTCTCTTTGTTTTGCGGGCTGTGTTTGCCAAACTTGTTGTAAGGAAAAGTGCCCAGTGTGCCGCCGGCTTAAGATAGGAGGAAAGCACTGTGTCCACCTCTGCACCCCTTCTTATTCAGTAATAATACCTATATTTCCTATTCAAGTTCCTTACAAGATGATAACGCGGGTTAGTGTTGATAGCATTGGACCCAAGTGCTTTGGTTGAGGTATTGTTAAAAGTATAAAAGTATGAGAAGAGTAGAATAGCAATTATTATTATTATTATTATTATCATTATTATTATTATTATTATTATTATTATTATTATTATTATTATTATTATGATTAATATTATTATTATTATTATAAGTAGTAGCAGTAGTATCGTCATCATCATCATCATCATCATCATCAACATCATCATCATCATAACTATAGTTATTATTATTATTATTGTAATTATTATTATTATTATTATTATTATTATTATTATTATTATTATTATTATTATTATTATTATTATTATTATTATTACAGTATTATTATTATTATTATTATTATTATTATTATTATTATCATTATTATTATCATTATTATTATTATTATTATTATTATTATTATTATTATTATTATTAGCAGTAGTAGTAGTAGTAGAATGGTGAAAGAGTGGGTCAGGGAAATCAAAGCTCTGTCTGATATTGCTAACACAGAGCCACATACGGCTTTTGCGGCATTCACCCACGGAGTCAAGCATTGTTGGAACAACCTGATGCGTACTATCCCTGATATCGGACCCCGCCTCCACCCTCTGGAAGAAGCTATCAGCGTCAATTTCATTCCCAAATTAGTAAAGCATCTTCACTTAACCCCAGCAGAAAGATCACTCCTTGCACTACCACCGAGACTGGGAGGAATGGGATTGACCAATCCAGAGGAGATTGCTACCACCGAACATCAAAACTCAGTTAAGCTCACGGCAGCCCTCACTGACCACATAACAGCTCAGAACCCAACAGGTGAGGTGGATACCAGCGAAGTAAACAAGATTCGACGGTCCATTACGACAGAACGACAGCACTGCCAAAGTGATAAGTTGCAGCAACTGATGCTGCAAGTAACAGAGAATTTGAAAAAAAGTAGCTATAGCGCAGGAGGTGGGCGCCTCGAACTGGTTAACTACGTTACTGATAAGGGCAAATGGTTTCAGTCTCAATAAACAAGAATTTACAGATGCCATTGCTCTAAGGTACAGTAGGCCAGTAGAAGATTTGCCCTCCTAATGCTTGTGTGGCTCTTCCTATGACGTCGATCACGCCATGGTGTGGAAGAAAAGGTGCTTCATATGCATGAGGCATGACGAAGTAAGGGATCTCAGAGCAAATATGTTGAAGGAAATCTGTTGTGATGTCAGGGTAGAACCGACTCTCCTTCCATTGGACAGTGAGAATTTCCAACATAGGACTTCAAACACATCCAACGAAGCCCGTGTTGACGTCAATGCTCAAGGATTCTGGAAGCTGGGACAGCGAGCCTTCTTCGACACCAGGATTTTTTATCCCATGGCCGCATGTCACCATAACTTAGCTCTCGATGTTGCACACAGAAGGAACGAAAATGACAAGAGAAGGGCATATGGGTAGAGAATTCAGAACGTTGATTAAGGCAACTTCACTCCTCTGGTGTTCACATCCTCTGGTGGGATGGGTCCAAGTGCAAGATCCTTTTACGCCAGATTCGTGGAGGTGTTATCTGAACAGAAGCTGCAGTCCAGAAGTTATGTTACAGCCTGGATGAGATGTCGACTTTCCTTCTCTCTCCTTAGGTCTGCTTTGCTCTGCCTCAGGGGAACGAGAGCATTGGCCCCAAAGCAGACAACAGTTGCAGATATTGACTATGAGGCAACAGTCACTGTATGCCGCATAGATCTGCAGCTCAGCTAACTCAACACAGCTAGGGTAGCTACTTATGTATTAGGATATTTAATAATTTAATTTTAAGGTAATAAAATGGCGGCGAAGTTGTGGCTCTTGGGGGAGGCTGGAGGCCACGTTAAAAAAAAAATTAATAAATAAAAAAAAAGGAAAAGTAGTAGTAATAGTAGTATCATCCTCATCATCATCATCGTTATTATTATTATTATATTATTATTATTGTCATTATTATTATTAATATTTATTATTATTATTGTTATTATTATTAGTATTAATATTTTTAATACTATTTTTATTATTATTATTATTATTATAATTATTATTATTAATATTTATTATTATTATTGTTATTATTATTAGTATTAATATTATTAATACTATTCCTATTATTATTATTATTATTATTATTATTATTATTATTATTATTATATTTATTATTATTATTATATTTATTGTTATTATATTTATTATTATTATTTTTATTATTATTATCATCATCATTGTATGTATATTATGTATGCTGGATTATATATCATGTATGTATATTATGTATGTGCTCCATTTACGTATTATTTATTCAGCCTAGCTAGCAGCGTGTGGCAATGTTGTTACCATATCCCACACGCTTAATTAATGTGCCTGGCGACGTATGGAAGCTGCTAATGTATCACTTGCCATACGTCGCCTATAGCAGTTGACAAGGAGCCTAGCCAGGGAGACCGCTGCTCTCCTCTGTGTACATACTCTTATCCAGTAAACCGAACCTACAAAACTCTACAGGTGTTTGTGTTCTCTCCTGTATATAGAACTTATTATTCAGAACCTAACATGGCGCAGTGAGTAGGATCTTACTGGATAATTACGAGTGATAGTGCAAAGTTTGTAGAAAGCCGGCTAGGGACTCTCGCTTGGGTCAACTCCCGCGCGTCAGCTCTCCTCGAAGAATCTCAGCAACTTTGAGCAGTGTCAGTGACAGTGATTTTCTGTGAAGTGTTTAGCGCATTGTGTGTTTCGTGCCATTCATGTGTGACCTTGTTCTAAAGGATTCCCAAGGTATACGGTACGTTCTGGGCATTTGTAAGGAGTAGAGTTCAGTGCACCCGTCTCTGACCGCGTCCTGAGGGTAACTAGACTGACTGGGAGTCGCCGCGCCTCTCCCCCCACCCCCTCACAGCGCCGCCTCCACCCCCCCCCTCACAGCTGGGGCGAGACGCTCTACCCGCCCAGGACACACACACTCACACACATACACGTACTAACACTCGCTGACCGCGCGGCTTCCTTATATATATTTTATATATATAACCTACTTATCTGTGTATTTAATTAATATTTTGTCTGAAATCTTGTTGATACGACGGGCTGACCGGTCAACACTGATTTAAGACATAGTACACAGAGGAAGTAGTTATGTCTCACGCCTTACGTAGCCGTGGACCCAGCGCCTGGATGAGCCAGGCGGGTGATAGCCCCGCAGAGATGGATGACCAGGCCGGCCACGACGCTCCAGCCCCCATATGGCACAGTCCCTCACCTCAATATTCAGCGTTGTCTCCAGAGATAATTGCTTTACTGAAGTTTATGAGAGATGAGAAACGCGAGGATGAAGCCCACAGACGTTTGGCGGATGAGCACAGAAGGCAAGCAGAGGCAGAACGAGACCACCAACGGAGATTGGAAGACAGTGAACGGTTTGAAGCCTTGATATCTCGCCTCACTGTTAACCAAGCCTCTGGCTCTAACACTGCCTCGGTACCGACTGGTTCAGATACCTCATCCATGCTTCCTTCACACCCCCCAGCCCCACCTAAAGCAGCAGCTCAAACACCGCCCATCTTGAAGCCTGATGTGAATTTCCAGACTTTTCGTGAATGGCGGCGACGGTGGACTGATTACTCTACAATGGTGGATCTCCAGAGTTTGTCACAGCCTAAACAACTCATCCAGCTGCGTATGTGCCTGTCCTTGGAAATTCAGCGTGTCTTGGAACATACGTTGCAGGTACCCCCAACCTCTTTGCTGTCTGTAGAGGAGGTACTGGACGTTCTACAACGGCACATCAAAGGACAGCAGAATGAAGCTCTGCGCAGGAGGGAATTGTTTAGCTGCAGACAGATGGAGGGTGAGTCTTTTGATGCCTTTTACGTGCGTCTTAAGAGAGCCTCGGAAGAGGTAGATATATGTCCAGGCCACCACCAGCAGTGCGAGGAGACCCAGTTGAGGCAGGTGATCCTGATGGGTGTTAAGGACGAGGAACTTGTCCAACGCCTCACCTCCCTCGACCCTTCCTCTTCTCTTAAGGATGTGTTGACGATATGTCGCTCCTATGAGGCTGCCAGGTGTGCCACCTCTGCCATCCGTGCTCCCCCTACAGCTGTACGCGCTGTGTCCCGGTACAAGAAGGACAAGAAGTCTGTTCCTACGCCTTCGCCCACCACGTCCACGCCCGGTTTATTTTGCAACAACTGTGGTAAGCAGCACGGAACACAGGTGTGTCCAGCTGCTCAGTCTACCTGCAACAGTTGTGACCGTAAGGGCCACTGGTCACTCACAGTACGGTGCCCAGCCAAACGCGTCCAGTGCAATGTGTGTGGTCGTCTGGGCCACTATGACAAGTGTTGCCCTTCCAACATACCCAAGGGACCGCGTCGGCGGAAGCTTCAGCCCCCTTCCACCAGAGAGGGCCGCCCACAGCCTTCCAATCAGAGGCACGACGACTCCTGACAACGCTCGAGCCACATTAGGAATGTGTGCTCCCCCCCCGCGTCCCAGGACCAAAGTCCCCCAGTACATCAGCGTCATCATGACCTACGGCGGTGTGTCATCCCGTCTTCAGATGTTGCCCGACACCGGCGCTGATGCTACAGTCATCGGTCCCCAGCATTTGCAATGCTTGGGGCTCTCTCCAAGTGATCTAGGACCGCCCCCCAAGGATCTCCGCTTTATGGCAGATGGTTCACAGATGACCCCGGCCCTAGGTTCACTCTATGCACACGTCACCTTTGGCAACAGGTCGTGTCAAGCCTGGATTGATGTGCATAATGGCGTCCCGACTCCTTTGCTGTCCTACAGACATTGCCAAGAGTTGGCCATCATCTCCCAGGACTTCCCAACACCGATTCTCGAGGTAAAACACGCCAACAGGGTGCACGAAGGGAGCAGCAACTACCCTGCTGCCGCCCTACCCCTACCTCTGGCCAGTGACACCTCTCCTTCGGTAGTTGTCCCTGCTGCTTCAAGTCTCCACGCCTTGGCTCGCCTCCACGACAGTCACTGTGGAGCCGAGGCCACCAAATGGCGTGCAAGACAGACTGTGTTCCGGCCTGGCATCGACCCCGACATCTCCAATGCTGTCCAGGTGTGCAAGCCCCGCCGCGTATTACAACCCAGCCAGCAGCAGGAATCCTTTATGAGCGACGACAACCCCACCCGCCCCTTTGAGTCTGTGTCGGCCGACTTTTTCTGTGTGTCAGGAAAGTCCTTCCTCGTTATCGTCGACCGTCTCTCTGGTTGGCCGGTTGTCATCAAGTGCGGTAATGACACGACGTCTGCCGCCACCATCAGCAAGTTCCGCCACTACTTCCGTGACGTGGGCGTTCCTGTACGCCTGCGAACCGACGGAGGGCCTCAGTTCACAAGCCGGGACTTTGCTGCGTTCCTCGACCGATGGGGAGTCCGGCATGTGTTGTCATCGCCCCATTACCCGCAGTCCAACGGCCACGCTGAGGCTGCTGTCAAATCCCTGAAGCACCTCATCCTTAAGGTGGCCCCTTCTGGGAACATTGACAGCGAGGCTTTCGACAGGGGTCTTCTTGAACTCCGCAACACACCTAACTACACCGGACGCTCCCCTGCCCAGGTTTTGTATGGACGCCCCCTTCGTTCTTGTGTCCCTGCTCACCCTCAATCCTTCTCCAAGGAGTGGCAGGCCAAGACAGAGGATTGTGATCGCCGAGCCGCCGAACGTGCTCAGGACGTCGTCGCCCGCTACAATGACCACGCCCGTTCTCTCCCCAGGTTGAGTGTCGGCACCCAAGTCCGTGTTCAGGACCCGACCTCCCTACGTTGGGACAAAGTAGGCGTAGTCATGGGTCTCGGCAGGTCACGGGACTACCAGGTGCGGTTACCCAGTGGTCGTGTGTGGTGGAGGAACCGCCGTTTTCTCCGACCCGTAACAATGCCTTCTGCTGGTCCCGCCACCAGTGTTGAGTCCTATACCCTTCCCAGTGATGAAGTCCCTCGACGCTCAGAACGGATCCAAAAGAAAAGGTCCGCTCAAGACTTTGCTATGAGCGTATAGGGGGGAGGGAGGTGTATGTATATTATGTATGCTGGATTATATATCATGTATGTATATTATGTATGTGCTCCATTTATGTATTATTTATTCAGCCTAGCTAGCAGCGTGTGGCAATGTTATTACCATATCCCACACGCCTAATTAATGTGCCTGGCGACGTATGGAAGCTGCTAATGTATCACTTGCCATACGTCGCCTATAGCAGTTGACAAGGAGCCTAGCCAGGGAGACCGCTGCTCTCCTCTGTGTACATACTCTTATCCAGTAAACCGAACCTACAAAACTATACAGGTGTTTGTGTTCTCTCCTGTATATAGAACTTATTATTCAGAACCTAACAATCATCATCATCATCATCATCATTATTATTATTATTATTATTATCATTATTATCATCATATTTCCTAAAATTTTGACTTTTTTCCACAGGGGACCTCAGCAGTCAACAGATAAGGTAAGATGACACTCACGTCTTTGTTTCAGCCTCTTATCTAATTTGAAAACCTGGGGGAGAGAGATCATTGTACTGACGCCATCACACCCGACTCTGAGTAGTAGTCAACACTAGTGTACGAAGCTCTGGCGTTCAACACACACACACACACACACACGTGTACGTCAGTTCATTGGGCCGCCCCTTTCCTCCAGACGTTTTCAGGAGTGTTCTTTCCCCAGGTTAATTAGTAAGTGAAGTTCCATGTGTATCAATTTCGCTAGGCGTCTCAAAGTGTGCAATTATTGGCAGTTGTCGGGCTGGTCGTGGAGAACCTCAAAAGAAAATTGTGACTGGTTTTGGGATTTGAAAAGAAAATGCTAATTTGTATTGGGACTTAAAAAACAATTGGCGGGTGGTATTGAGATGGAAAGGTATGTGATGCTGGGACTTAAAAGAGAATATGGCCAATGGTTATGGGACTTCTAAAGAAAATGGTCACTGGTATTGGTACATTAAAAGAACTGGATGGTACATGAAGTCTGGTGTTATAGGTGGTTCATTGATTCGGTTTATTATGCCTAGATGGTGTGGTTCATGAAGCCTGGTATAGCAAATAGTTCATTCATTGGTTATTGAAGCTTAGTATTTAAGGGTGATCTTGACTTTTCATGAAGTGTAGTATTGCAAATAATTTCTTGATTTGATTCATAAAGTCAGATATTACAGATAGCTCATTGATTTAACTAATTAACGTTCATATTTAGGACTGGTTTGGACTGGTTCTTGAGGTCTAGTACTGCAGATGGTTCATAAGGTCTAAGTGGAGTGGTTTATGCAAATGGTTCATTGATGAAACTTCGTATTCAGGATTTGTTTCGGCTGGTTCGCTGGTTCGGTTCATGAGGCTAAAGGTAGTAGAATCAGGTGGTGGTGGTCCAGTACCCTGCGGCAGCTGTCTTTGGGGAGGAGAGGAAGGCGGAGGAGGAGGTTTTATAGGGATCAATAACGTGAAGGAAGACGACTAGGAAACCCTGCGAGCATGATGACTCCTGCAGGTGTTTGTCTGTGGAGTCTCTTGTGTTGGCTGTGAGGCGTTGGTGGTCATAGTCTGTACAAGTGTGTGTGATAGTCTGTACAAGTGTGTGATAGTCTGTACGAGTGTGTGATAGTCTGTACGAGTGTGTGGTAGTCTGTACGAGTGGGTGATAGTCTGTACGAGTGTGTGGTAGTCTGTACGAGTGTGTGATGGTCTGTACGAGTGTGTGATGGTCTGTACGAATGAATGATAGTCTGTACGTGTGTGTGATAGTCTGTACGTGTGTGTGTGATAGTCTGTACAAGTGTGTGATAGTCTGTACGAGTGTGTGGTAGTCCGTACGAGTGTGTGGTAGTCTGTACGAGTGGTTGATAGTCTGTACGAGTGTGTGGTAGTCTGTACAAGTGTGTGATAGTCTATACGAGTGTGTGATAGTCTATACGAGTGTGTGATAGTCTATACGAGTGTGTGATAGACTGTACGAGTGTGTGGTGGTTTAAATAATTGATGGTCCGTACGAGTCTTTGATGAACCGTATGAATCCGTAATGGTGTTAAGAGTCACAGACGGCCTTGGTTGGTCAGGACTAGAGCTTGATAGCCAGCATTAGTCACCGAGTCCTCTTGTGATGGAGGAACATTCAGGGTTAGTCGGTAAAATGACTCACAGTTACCAAGTCACTGACTGTTACCTAACCACGAACATTCACTGGAGACATAACAAACATAGTAGTGTGGGCTGGTGGTGTGGGCTGTTAGTGTGGGCTGGTGGTGTGGGCTGGTAGTGTGGGTTGATGGTGTGGGCTGAAAGTGTGGGCTGTTAGTGTGGGCTGTTGGTGTGGGTTGGTGGTGTAGGCCGGTACAAGTTGGGCTGGTGGTGTGGGTTGATGGTGTGGGCTGGTGGTGTAGACAGGTAGATTGAGGGTTGGTGGCGTGGGTTGGTGGCATGAGCTGGTGGTATGGGCTGATGGAATAGTCATATAGAGTGAGGGTTGGTGGTGTGGGCTGGTGGTGTGGGCTGGTAGTGTGGGCTGTTAGTGTGGGTTGATGATGTTGGCTGATGGTGTGGACTGGTGGTGTGGGTTGTTGGTGTGGGCTAGTGGCTAAAGCAGGTAAAAGTTAGGCTGGTGGTGTGGGTTGGTGGTGTGTGATGGTGGTGTAGTTAGAGAGAGTGAGGGTTGGTGGTGTCGGCTGGTGGTATGGGTTGGTGGTGTGGGTTGATAGTATAGGAAGGTAGAGGTTGGGCTGGCGGTGTGGGCTGGTGGTGTGGGCTGTAGGTGTGGGATGAAGGTGTGGGGTGGTGGTATAGGCAGGTAGAGTTTGGGCTGGTGGTGTGGGCTGCTGATCTATCTTTCTGCCTCATTTACACAAAATTGCAGGGCCTCAATTGTCTCTCTTACTATTGACAACACAACAAATATAACCGTACTCATTCTTGATCTGTTTTATTCATTCTATTGTATTCTCCTATGTCAGTTGATATTAATATTGAAGAGGGGCCTTCTCGGATGGGTCCCACTGGTCGGGAAGGTTGTGGGTCCCAAGGCCGACATGATCACCATCAAGTTACTGGGACTTCAACTGACGTCACCGCGGTTGCTGGAGGATCGATTTTTTTCACACTTCATTTTTCCAACATTCGCGGGCTGAGATCCAATTTTCCTTCTGTGGAGCACCATTTATTAACCTCTTCCCCCGACCTGTTACTACTTTCCGAACTTCAACTGAACAAAGCAGCATCACCCAAACCTTTTCAAGTCTCCAACTACAACCTTTATACCCCCTTCCGTTCTAAGGGAGGTGTATGTGCCGACTGCAACACACGTACACCTATAGCTCGACTCACGGATCTTGAATCTTTCCTTTATGATGTCATCTGGCCCAAATATCTCTACCTACTGTGACTATTTTTCTTTGTTTCCTATACTGTTCTCCCAACTCTACCAACTATTTCGAACTCTTTGACCATCTCACTTCTTGCCAGGAGTCGTTGCTATTCACACCCCAACACCGAGATCCTCTACCTAGGGGATTTCAATGTACACCACAGAGTGGCTTGGCTCTGTAAGGGATGAACCAGGTGGAGCTGAGGCACTCTCTTTTTCCCTACTTAATGATATGGAACAAATAATCAAACACCCTACACGCGTTCCTGATCGACAAGATCAATTTGCTAACATTCTTGATCTTTGTTTTACCTCTAACCCCTCACACTATTCATACTCAATTTCTGCCCCCTTAGGGTCTTCTGATCACAATCTTATTTCTATTAAATCAAACTGGGTACGACCACCTCCCCCACCCCCCTCTAAACGTCAACTATGGCACTATCGGAGGGCAAGCTGGCAATCCTTGCAAGAATTCTTCACCGACTTTCCTTGGGATGAATGTTACTTTTCCACTCGGGACGCCTCGGTATGTGCTGACAGCATTGCTGGGGTTATATAGGGTGGTATGAGTGCATTTATCCCATCTTCTACCCAAACTTCACTTTACAATCATGGTTTAATCGCTCCTGCTCTCTTGCATGCAGGGTGAGAGATAGGGCATTTCAAGCTTTGAAACTATCTCCTTCTTGTATTACCCACACCTCTTTCATTATTTCTAGGAATCGTTGTAAGATTATTCTTCGTAGGGCCAAACGGAATTTTATAAAAAAAGAAAGACCGCTGTCCTGTCTAATTCTTCCTCTAGTAAATCCTTTTGGTCCTTAATCAAAAAAATCTGTAATAACTTCTGCATTCCTTCTTTTCCTCCCCTCTTCCGACCTGATAACTCTATAGCCAACTCTCCCCCTGACAAAGCCAATCTCTTTGGCACCTTTGTCTCCTATAATTCCACCTTAGGCGATTTCAACTCTATCCCTCCTACCCCTGCTCCTCCACTTGCATGGTTGCCGGTGTGTTATCCAGGTTGAATGTGAGTGAGGCGCATGGGCCGGACGGAATACCCCCTCGTGTTCTGAGGGAGTGTGCTAAGCTCTGGTCCCTGTGCTTGGTCGCCTCTTTCGCCTCTCCCTCAAAACCCAAACTTTTCCTTCTTCTTGGAAGCATGCTTTGGTTCAGCCCATCCCGAAGAAGGGTGACCATTCTAATCCCTCTAACTATCTTCCCATTGCCCTAACTTCATCCCTCTCTAGATTTTCGAAACTATCTTGAACTCCCATTTTCTCCGTCACCTTGAACGCCGTTCTCTTTTGTCGGATCACCAGTATGGCTTTCGCCAGGCAAGATCTACTGGTGATCTGCTCTCCTATTGCACCCATCTTTGGTCATCCTCTCTTAGGGATTATTGGGAAACTTTCGTCGTGGCCCTCGACATGTACAAAGCATTTAACAGGGTATGGCACAAGTCTTTGATTTTTAAACTTCCCTCTTATGGTTTCTCTCCCCCGCTTTGTTTTCTCGTCTCTAGCTTCCTTGAGAACCGATCCATGGCAGCTGTTGTCGAGGGATCTATCTCTGCCAATAGTGGTGTCCCACAGGGTTCTGTTCTTTCACCTACTCTCTTCCTTCTTTTTATCAATGATTTACTTCACACTACAACAAATTCTATCCATTCTTACGCTGATGATTCTACTCTTCACTCTTCTTCACATTTCCTCCTTCCTCCTAACTCTCAAACTACAGTAGATCTGTTTCTAGAGCTGATATCATTACTTCTATCAATGCGGATCTGTGCAGCATCTCTGAATGGGGTGGTTGAAACTTGATTAATTCAATATTAATAACGCCCAGTATTTACCAAATACACTTTCTAAATTAGATGATCGCCCACCAATTACATTTCAGGACGCTATCATTCTGCTAAACTTTGAAATAGATATGCTAGGCCTCACCATTTCCTTCAATATGTCCTGGAAATCACACATCCTTAGTATAACTAAAGCTGCCTCCCGAAAGTTGGGAATGCTGTACAGATGCCGCAGCTACTTCACTCCTGAGCAGTTGTTCCAAGTATATAAGTGATTCATTCGTCCTAACTTGGAGTACTGCTCTCACATCTGGGGTGGCTCTTCTTCTGTCCAACTGTTAGATTGGGTGGAATCAAAGGCATTTCGCCTTATTAACTCTCCTCCTTTGGTTGACAATCTTTCTTCCCTTTCTCTTCGCCGAAACGTTGCTTCATTCTCTCTCTTTTACAGATACTTTAACGGGCAATGTTCGATGTACTCTTATTTGGCAACCTGTGTACTGCCGGCAATGCAGTGGGCTCGTAGCACACATCTTGCCCGCAGCACACGTCTTGCCCGCGGTGCCCACCGTTTCTCTGTGGATGTCGGTCACACTGGAATAACACGTTATAGTACACACTTCTTTCCTCACACAGCCAAACTGTGGAATGCTCTGCCTTCTTCCGTGTTTCCATACTAATACAATCTGTCTCACTTTAGAAAGCTGGTGTAGATTAACACAGTATAACCTTTTTCTTCTCTATTTTGTATTTCTTTCTGTTTTTATTTTTTCGCCCCCCAGGCCCCGTTGTGGGTCGTTCGACCTGTGTCCGGGTGGGCTAATTCCCGTAAAAAAAATAAAATAAAAGATAGAATGACGGTTGGTGGTGTGGGCTGATGATGTTAGCTGATGGTGTGGGCTGGTGGTGTAGGCTGGTGGTGTAGACAGTTAGAAGTTGGACTGGTAGTGTGGGCTGATGGTGTGAGTTGGTGGTATGGGCTGGTGGTGTGGGTTGCTGGTGTTGGCTGGTGGTGTAGGCTGGTGGTGTGGGCTGGTGGTGTTGGCAGTTAGAAGTTGGGCTGGTGGTGTGGGCTGGTGGTGTGGGCTGTTGGTGTGGGCTGGTGGTGTGGGCTGGTGGTGTGGGTTGGTGGTGTGGGCTGGTGATGTAGGCAGGTAGAGGTTAGGCTGGTGGTGTGGACTTGTAGTGTGGGTTGATAGTGTGGGCTGGTGGTGTAGGTTGGTGATGTGGGCTGATGGTGTAAGCTGGTGGTGTGGTCTGATGGTGTGAGCCGGTGTTGTGGGCTGGTGATGTAGGCAGGTAGAGGTTGGACTGGTGGTGTGGGCTGGTAGTATGGGTTGATAGTGTCGGCTGGTGTTGTAGGTTGGTGGTGTGGGTTGGTGGTGTAAGCTGGTGGTGTGGTCTGATGGTGTGAGCTGGTGTTGTGGGCTGGTGGTGTAGGCAGTTGAAAGTTGGGCTGGTGGTATGGGTTGATGGTGTGGGCTGGTGGTGTGGGCTGGTGGTATGGGCTGATGGTGATGGCTGATGGTATTGGCAGATAGAGTGAGGGTTGGTGGTGTGTGCTGGTGGTGTGGGCTGATGGTGTAGGCTGGCAGTGTGTGCTGGTGGTGTGGGCTGGTGGTGTAGGTTGGTGGTGTGGGTTGATGGTGTGGGCTGGTGGTTTAGACAGGTAGAGGTTGGGCTAGTGGCGTGGGCTGATGGTGTGGGCTAGGAGTGTGGGCTGGTGGTGTGGGTTGGTGGTGTGGGCTGGTGTTGTGGTTTGGTGATTGTGGGCTGGTGGTGTGGGTTGGTGTTGTGGGTTGGTGGTGTGGGCTGGTGGTGTTTGTTGGTGGTGTGGGCTGGTGGTGTGGGCTGATGGTCTGTGTTGATTCGTATGGACTGGTGGTGTGGGCTGGTGGTGTGGGTTGATGGTGTAGGCAGGTAGAAGTTGAGTCTATAGTTTGGGCTGTTGGTGTAGGCTGGTGGTGTGGGTTGATGGTGTGGGCTGATGGTGTGAGTTGGTGTGTCTGGGTTGGTGGTGTGGGCTGATGGTGTAGGCAGGTAGAGGTGGGGCTGGTGGTGTGGGCTGGTGGTGTGGGTTGGTTGTGTGGGCTGGTAGTGTGGGTTGATGGTGTAGGCTGATGGTGTGGGCTGGTGTGTCTGGGGTGGTGGTGTGGGCTGATGGTGTAGGCAGGTAGAGGTGGGATTGGTGGTGTGGGCTGGTGGTGTGGGTTGGTGGTGTGGGTTGGTTGTGTGGGCTGATGGTGTGGGCTGGTGGTGTGGGCTGGTGGTGTGGGCTGGTGGTGTGGGCTGATGGTCTGTGTTGATTCGTGTGGACTGTTGGTGTGGGCTGGTGGTGTGGGTTAATGGTGTGGGTTGATGGTGTGGGCTGGTTGTCTAGTCAGATAGTGGTTTGGTTGGTGGTGTGGGTTGATGGTTTGAGCTGATGGTGCGGGCTGGTGGTGTGGGCTGGTGGAGTGGGTTGTTGGAGTGGGCTGGTGGTGTGGGCTGTTGCTGTGGGCTGGTGGTGCTGGTTGATGGTGTGGGCTGATGGTGTAGACTGATGGAGTGGGTTGTTGGTGTGGGCTGGTGGTGTGGGCTGGTGGAGTGGGTTGTTGGTGTGGGCTGGTGGTGTGGAATGGTGGTGTGGGCTGGTTTTGTTGGCTGGTGGTGGGGGTTGGTGGTGTGCGCTGGTGGTGTGGGCTGGTGGAGTGGGTTGTTGGTGTGGGCTGGTGTGGGCTGGTGGTGTTGGCTGGTGGAGTGGGTTGTTGCTGTGGGCTGGTGCTGTGGGCTGGTGCTGTGGGCTGCTGGTGCTGGTTGATGGTGTGGGCTTATGGTGTGGGCTTGTGGTGTAGGCTGATGGTGTGGGCTGGTGGTGTGGGCTGGTGGTGTGGGTTGATGGTGTGGGCTAGTGGTGTGGGCTGGTGGTGTGGTTTGATGGTGTGGGCTGGTGGTGTGGGCTGGTGGTGTAGGCTGGCGGTGTGGGTTGATGGCGTGGGCTGATGGTGTGGGCTGGTGATGTAGGGCAGGTAGATTTTGGGCTGGTGGTGTGGGGTGATGGTGTGGGCTGGTGGTGTTGGTCAGTATTGGAAAAATGCATTGAAACTGTACCGATGAATTATTAAATTTATTGACTAAGGTGAGATCAGGTTAGGTTAGATAAGGTTAGGTGAGATTAGGTTTTGTTAGGTTAGGTTTGGTCAAGTCATCTTAGGTAAGGTTAGATTAGGTCAAGTCAGGTTAAGTAAGGTAAGGTAAGCTATGTTAGGTATGGTATAATTTGCTCGTGTCGTCTTTAATAGATGTAACTCACATTCGTAAGGATTCTTAAGATAATTTTGTTATTCTATTAACTGGATATAAGATAATGCAGCGCCGTGGTGGAATTTCAGTATTTTTTTTTAACTCTTATCTTTGAAACGTAACTTAAGCGATCCAATCAAAGGCGTTTTCTCTGCTCCAGTGAGGGAGAAAGTTTGACTTGGGAACCTTTGAGAAAAGATGTTCCTGCAGTATTTAACTCCCGGCCTCACCGTGTTCCTCGTCACGGGAAAAGTCTGTATTTATCTGAATTAGGTTTAATGGTTGTTCATTGGGTTTTTTGTGTCTTTGTTGTTATTATTACTTGTGACTGAGGTCTTGAAGTGGTTTTAAAGCGTTGTTATGTGACCTTATATTGACAGTCACTTGACAAAGGGGCATGGCAACAAATAGCGAACACATGCAGAATACAAGTGTGTGTGTGTGTGTAATAAAAATAATAATAATAATAATAATAATAATAATAATAATAATAATTAACGGTTTATTGAAAGAGCATGGCAGCCGGAAGGCTGAAAATATACAGTTACATAATTGGAAAATGGGTCTCTTGCTTGTAATAATAATAATAATAATAATAATAATAATAATAATAATAATAATAATAATAATAGTAATAATAATAATAATAGTAATAATAATAATAATAATAATAATAAACGGTTTATTAATTGAGTTGCAGTGTGTGTGTGTACATGAGCCTCTCTCAATCATGAATATTGACGTACAAGGTAGGGCTTGATTATTTATAACTGATCCTATGCCTCCTCATGACAGTAAGACTCTCTGAATACTACCATTTTAGAAAAATTCCTCTACAACTGAAATCCTGGAACGTAAATGTAACGTTTAGTAACTCCCCCAGCAATGCAGGTGGCTGCATTTACCAGGTTCCTTGCAAGGAGTGTAATATGTTCTACTTAGGTCAAACTGGCAAAGATATTTTAATTAGACATAATCAGCATAAATATAGTGTTAGGACAGGCCAAGAATCCAATGCTTTGTTAATTCACATGAGAAATAATATTCATTTTATTGACTGTGCTAATGTCCCTTAATCTTACCATGTAATTCAATTATCAGTAGGAACATCATAGAATCTAGTCTCATTAAATATACCGAATCTGTCAACATAAATTTGATTAATGGCATGTACAAATTGTATAATTTTGTGATTAAGAAGATTTGTAACTAGGTAAAAGGGTTGGGTAACTACTTAATGACTTGAATATGGTGGACACCTGTTGTCCTTAGGGGCTTGATCTCACTCTCCTTTACTCTATATATTAGTCTTGTCAATAATTACACTTTAGTCAGTACCTACCCCTGTATGTATGTATGTACTTATTTTGATTTTACGGAGCACGGCGGAGCGGTCGCGGTAAGAATTGGTCAATGTGTGTACAGTACACTCTCCACAAAAAGTTCTCGAAAAGCTGGTACGACAGATTTCAGAGACAGATAAAGAGACAGATTTTATTTGCCTTAGACTTTTACCAAGTATGGAGCATAGCTCCTTATGACAACAATCACGTACCAAAATTATAATTTACAATTACTAGATTTACATTATCAAAGTATTATTATAAATATTTGAGTAATTCTTTAAATATATGTTGGTATGAACTACAGTACTGTACTGTATCTCATTTTCTACCTAAACATATTTATAACAACTTCACAAACACTGCCAGGTTACGGATGGTTCTTATATTTGGTTTTTGCATCTATTTAGCAAATTTCAAACGACGTGGACGACTTCTATAAAATCTTAATATAAATTTGCATCACTTTTCCTTGATATCTTGATTATTGCACCTGAGATTCATCCCCAATAACATTATACCCACATTTAATACAAATTCTCTCTTCTCTTGGAATATTTTGATATCTACCAGTTACAATGGGTGATCTTGTATTGCTAGCTTTAAATTTACACAAGATAAAGCTGAGACTTTTGGTTAACCTTATTAATATTCTTCTAGCTTAAAAATAGTTTTATAAGTGACACAGCTACTACATAATGATGTACTAATTCAGGTTAGCATACCACCGAGTAATCCACTGATCTTTTAATTTTCTTTTAACGTCATTTTTTAACCATATTAAAGTATGTTAGTTTTGCATTATCCTTAAAAATATTATATTCCCACACCAAACACCCATATATCATAATTGGCAATACCAAGTCCCAGGTTGCTGATCTGACTTTCTGCCTTATTTACACACAATTGCAGAGTTTCAATTGTTTATCTTATTTTGACCACACAACTTACAGAGTATATCGCTTCTCACTATTGATCTTATTTATGTTTTTTATTTCTTATGGTTCTTTATTATTATTATTATTATTATTATTATTATTATTATTATTATTATTATTATAATTATTATTATTATTATTATTATTATTAATATTATTATTATTATTATTATTATTATTATTATTGTTAATAATTATTTTATTTTTAATTTTTTATTTTTTATTATAAATTTTATTTTCTATGAACTAATTATTATTATTATTAGTAGTAGTATTATTAAATTTCCCCCCCCCCCCCCCCCAGGCCCCGATGTGAGTCAGAGACCTGTGCCAAGGCCACCTAGAAGAGAAGGCCTGGGTGTGGGTTAAACGACTTCACTCGGGGAAGTAGTCTTTGATTCATGATTAAACATACAATCAACACTGAATTAGCCATAAAGAAAACATCAATGTATTCTATAAATAATTCATATACACATTCTAATCACCGTATAATTACCAAAACTGTTAATGCCAAGCACAGTCAATCAAGTTCTTTCTGCTACATTGAATCATTTTCATTATGTACAAATTTATTTAGTAATGTAATGTTTATAACATTATTTTCATAACTTGATTTTGCAAATGAGGTAATGCAAATCAGATACATAAATCAACCTCTGGTCTCATTTACATAATCAAATAGACTGCATGTAAGGGCAACATCTTTCCTGACTGTACATACCTACAGTACCTACATGAGCTATGGGGAAAATGATGGATGCAGTGACAACATGCTCATTAGACAGAAAAGTCAATCAATTAATAATATCGGTACTAACATTTTATTTAAAATTGTTAAATCAATTATTATCTTAATGGAAGCCTTTTTAAGGGTGATTATAGTACATATACTGCAGCAACTTATATTAAGTAGAATTTGTATTAACTTCAGTACCAATGGGGAACCATTAAAATTGACATGAGCTACTACGGTGTACTAAATTAAAATACTTCTACTTCATCTCTGAACACAACATAACATAATGTAATGATTTTCATCTATGAATGCAGTATATAAGTTCAATTAGGATACAATAAGCATATTATAATAATTGAGTATTACTCTTCAAATGTTTGGTTATGATTTAATTATGATTATTACTATAATTTTGTTTTTATTAGATTATGATATAATTTTACAAAAATATTATGATTTGATTATGATTACATAATCATTGCCATCATTTGATTAATAATCATAATAAACCCCGTGTGTGGTGCATGTATAGTATAAACAACACGTGTTCATACTCAATAAAAACAAACACTATTACTTACTTAAACCCATGTAATATCTTTGAAACCATTTATATACGTTTGTAATTTGATATATTATATATAAATCTATCCAATACATCACTGTTTGTGAGCTACCGAAAGCTAACAACGGCAGAACAACGAAAAACATGCGCTGAATTATATTCATCATTTACTCCTCTAAATTAAAGAATTCAGATCGATGGTCATCTCTACCCTTACTAAACAAGAAGATTAACATGTCCAAGTCTTACCTTTGACGAAATCCAGTCCAGACAAAGAGGAATGAGAATAAAAGCAGACCGATAAGTTCCTCCACTCTCTCACAACGCCTTTAGGTGACTGGGGCTGTCGGCCTTCAGTTGTGATATCATCAGATTTGCTTGGGAGACCCGGGTCTTCTCTTCTAGGTGGCCTTGCCTGTGCCAGGGTGGGCTAATCCATGTAAATATCTTTCAGCTGCACATTTCTTTTTTCTAAACACCATTACCTTTTTTTATTACTGTTTATATCTATTTTCCATTCTTCACAACATCCCTCCATATCCTTAAGAGCATTAACAATACCTTTCTCACTACTGGCCAGGATAACAGTGTCATCCGCACACATTAATAACATAAATTACAACATCATAATCTAACCATTCTTCTTTAAAACTTGAATATTCATTTTTTTTCCAATCAATAACTTTTGAAGATCATTATCATACTGTTCAGTGAAAATAAAACGGGCGAAAGGTTTTCTCCTTGCCTAACTCCCTTACAACTCCTAAAATACCCAGAAATCTCTTTATTATGCAAATTACAAGATTTGATATTTCTATATTGGCTAAATAAGACATTTATAAATTTACCATTTATTCCCGCTTCTATCAGTTTTTACTATAACCCAGCCCTCCAAAATAGGTCAAAGGCCTTCCTATAGTTAGTAAACAAACAAAGGACTTTTTGTTTTTGTATTGAAATTAGTCAACTACATTTTTTAAACAAATGGTAGCATATTCTCGCCGAAAACCGGTCTGTAATTCTTTAATAACATGACAGTATTAGCTTCACAGAATTGTGTCGATCTGTCATTTAACAAGGCTGTAAATTATTTTCCTACACAACTTAAAAGAGTTGGTAAATAGTTTTATGTATAGTAGGGTTATAGTGGGGTTCAAGTGTTAATTTTTTTTATTCAAGTTTTTTCTATGTTTTGCTTTGTGATATTCCTTCCTACTCACACAATATTGTAGCAGGTTATGCTCTGCTAAACTTTCACTGTTTCTCTTTTTGACAAATTTCTTATCTTTTCTTCTGGGGACCGTCCTAACTGCTCGTTCTATAAGTATGTTTTTAATTCGCCATTAACCTCGTCTACAGACATATAGTCAATACTTGATAGAATTTTGTGTATATATTCTTCAGCCACAATACTCTACTAATATAGACCTTTTAATTTGTTCTTGTTCTACCTACCTAGTTTATCATTATATCCACTTTCATTTTGATTACTTACATTTACCATATAAACAACATTATCTACAACAGTGGTTTATTTTCCGATCAACAACTTCTCTCTAATTTTTCTATTAAAAATGCATTCAATTATTTTATACGAATAACGCTTTCCTACCATATCCACTATCACCAGTAGTTTTGTCTTCAGAATATCTTTATTAGGGTATTGCAAGTTCCACTAAATTATTTTTAATGTCTAAAGATCTGATATAATCATCACTATTTCTTTCATCCCATACATACTCATTAAGCCGCACAGTCAGTTTTTACACTTGTTTGAGAAATATAACCATCAGTAATATAATGAGCATATGCACGTGTAATCTCAGAATGGTTGAAATATCTTGTTGCGAAGTGACTCAATATTTTGAATTATTTAAGTTGCTCGTCTTTACAGTGAAAAAACTCATTTAATTTGCAATAAAACTTCCTCAGAGAGCAATATTCAGATTCATTCGTTTTGTTATATTGTATGACCCTTAGAGCGGTCGATAACTTTTTCTGGCGAGTGTACAGTCACGAACAAAAGAAAAGTCCTGTTGTCTCTCCTGCTACTCCACGAACCCCGAGATTCACAGACTCGTGAACCCGGAGTACCCTTTTTGCGCTTTGCTCCCACAACTCGAAACAATTGTCATTCGAATTAGTTTCATAAAAAGGATTATCATTGAAACAATACTAAAGGCATGCTTAATATCAGTTATACAAAATGTGTCTGTACAGACACTTTATAAAAATATAAGTCAGTAGGGCAAATATTAATAACACTCATAATATTACAATATATACACAGTAACATTATCGAACACTGAGAAGCAATAAAATAGGCATGATTGTTCATTTTTGTATAGAATTACGAGACTTTGGCCACATATTTTACTTGGGTTATTTATGATTTTCTGATATAGTGTCAACTGAACAGCGTCCCCTTGTTGCCCGCAGCGCTCCTAGCGGCTGACCGCGGTAGCGCCTGCTGAACAGTTCTTCTAACTGCAACAGCTCCCTTATTTTTTGGTCCAAATATTCTGAAATTTGAATATGTTATGTATCGTGACCTTACAGAAACTTCGTATTCAATATAATTTTTGGTCAGACCAAAGTGAGTTTGTTTGTTTGTTGGTTTTATTAATAATTTTATGTAACTTTTTTACAAATAATTCAATAATCAACATTCAAATGTTCTCTGAATTCTAGTTTCCTTAAAGAATGTTTAAAGCTGTACACATCGTGATATAATATGCATAGATTTGTAACTGCGCTGTCCATCACATGTACAGAGAGCAGTGCACTGAAGCGCTGCTTTTGCACACTTGCATCGTCCTGAATATGTCCATTTCCAACCCCAGTGTACCAGCTCTAGGCAAATCCTTGCAGCTTCATCTATTTTTTTCCAAACAGGGTGATAAGCTCCTCCTTCAAGTGTCGAATGGGCATAGGACTAAAACATTGTCCCCAGACATGGCCACCTTGGTGTTCAGCTCGCTTAATGTGTTGTATCAGCGCAGCTTGGGTTGGTGGAATCCTTGTAATGCCTCGGCCTTTCTTTGTGAAGATATATTTCCGGGCATTGTTCACCTGTAATGTAGTAACAAGGGCATACAAATCGCAGTTTTAATAGAGAATGAATAATGTATATGTGTTTCTTTGCAGGCATTTACTTTTATAGTGTGTTATATGAAAATGCCTTTACGTTTAGCTGTGTCCCAAACAAAGATAAGTATTACTAAGTCAGTAGCTAAGATAATAAGTAATCAAAGAATACGATGGTATGCAACTAAGACAGTCATGGTTACCTTATCGATTTCATTGCTACAGTCGTACAGTAGAACAATAAATCTCTCCAGTACAGCCAGTTGTTCATCAATAATATCACCAGGGGATACAGTAAGTTGTAGGAACTCATGCGTGGCCTGTTCATAAGATCTCCATACATTCCAAGCTGTCTTTTTCCCACGACCACAGAAGGAGACACTATCGCATCCTATTATGGCATGGAACATAGGCAGTGAGTGCCCTTGCTTTTTCTTGCCCCTGGCAGATGCACATAGGTGAACTGGCAGGTATCTGAAATTATTGCCTGACTCAAAAGCTATCCACAGTTCCTCCACTGCTAGCCTATGGTAATTAGCAAGGGCCAGCACAACAAAATCGGTGTCCACAGTTTTTGCCAGAATTTTATTATGGCCCTTGCTAGCAGCATCCATACAGTGAAGAATGATACGTGCATCGGCTTCTTCGTGAGAACTTGGAGCAAGTTGAGATAAGTCCACATAATCATGCACACACAGAACATCCTGCCCATCGGTTACAATTATTACTTTCTCGTCCCTATTCATCTGGATGATATGTTGTGATAAGAAATTAAATAATTCCGTTTTATTATCATCCACCCGCAAGAACTCGGGTTAATTTCGTGGTAAAGGACTTGAAGACATCACTCTGCGTTTGGTTCCTGTGCTTCGTCTCTCTCTAGTTGATGATTTCAGACTACACTGCAGATAAACCCCCCCCATACCATATCCCCATTTTTCATTTTTTCAAGCTATCGTGCAATGTAAGGCTCAAAAATAGCATTGCTGTACTCTGATTTGAGCATCTGCACAACAGAAGCGCCATCAGTTACCACTGCTGAGACATCAGGCTCACCTGTCCTTGCTTCACAGAGTTTTTCAAAGCACTGTAACAGATCAGACTTAGAGCTTCTTCGTAATCTGCCACCAACAGAAATAGAAGGAGGGAAGGCTTGATTCTCATGTGCAAAGAAGTCGTCAAGATTGCCGTGGCGGCAGTCTGGATGTCGCGATCCCACTACCCTTTATACCTGGGGAGTGAAACCTACCCCAAGTTATTAACAAATGAAGGAACAAATAGGGAACACGGCAATAATTATCCCCACCAAAAACCTACTCAACTAAATGTACTTGAATAAGTATGAACAAGTTGAAATAAGTAAGTCACAAAAGGGAAGATAATTAATTAATTCAATTTATGTTCTAAAGGGAGTAATGACTAGCAAACATGAATTTAAGGGAATAAGTAATTGTATAATAAAATAAGAGTGATGCCGGAAGGATGAAAATATACAGTAAGGAGTTAGACCAAACGAATATTACTTAACATAACTATATTACACAAACATACAGTATATATACAACAATCCCTACAAAACAGTTATTTCCTACCAAACAGGAGATTCCTTACCACCAGGATCCCTTCCTAGGCCTAACTAAACGTGTCACTAATACCTGATACCCCTAGGGTATTGCAGAAGACTGGACAAGGCACTAGACAAGGGTCAAGGCTAGAGAACGAATGGACACGTCTACCCTATGCCACGGTTTTTCGCTACTGGGGAAGCGTGCCCATGCAGTGGAAGACGGCATCTCATATCACGTGATCCAGGACATTTGCTAGATAGTTTAAATAATTAATTAATACTACTCTTGATTTGACTTTACAGAGTAAGACAATGATGCATATTAATAACATACATAAATATACAATTAACCTAAGTAACTAAGAACAATAATAATATAATAAGTACAATTAAAAAGTTAATAGCTTGTGTGAAATGTAGGCGTGAACATATGCCTCACGCTATGCGAGTTCCCGAGCGCCCAGGCACGTGACACTGGAAAATAACAGGCAGTCACTCTATGCTGACTTGTGTTTAAGGTTAACCTTAGAATGCATTGCTTGTTTTGGTCGATCCTTTAACAAAGCAAACATGTTTTGAGGTAGTCGCTCATTTATCGATTTGGAATGATCGATAAGTCTCTCTTCTACAAAGATTTGACATTGCTGTAATTCAGTCTCTTTTACTGCACCCACAGTGTTGACCACCGACACATCAGCAACAATGTTGCTGCCAAGAGACACAAGTTCCTTGCTTTCATCAGAGAATGGGTTACCGAGTTCTGTAAAGATGTCCACCATTGACTGCACATGAGCTGTAAACTTTCTTTGAAAACTAGGCATCTGTTTATGGTGATTAATTGATCTTCAACATTTAGGTGTGCACTTTCTTCAAATTCGTTAACAAGGGTGGCAATTTGTGGACCTCCAATCATCCACCTACGGAGGGTTTGTGGATTTCCAATCAGGCCAGTGGCTCCACCCTCACCCTTTATCATCTGATTATTTTGTTCGTGGCCCTGATCCAGAGACATGGCTGAAAATGTATGTTTTGTCTTAAGTAATGTGAATTTCCCAGCTTCAAAGTCTCTGGCGAGCTGGGGATGTTTCAGTGGCAGCTCCTGCATGTCGTATACCTGTACAGATAACCAGCGTTAATAGTGTACAATCCAATGCAAAGAACCATGGCATGAGCTGAACAAGGGCATCAACATACAACTTGAAATTTGATGACCTGAGAGACCTCACAAACATCAACACAGTCAATTCTAGTTCTAGAACAAGCGACCAGTATTAGAATTGGGGATGGTGTCTTGCCATTTCCT
Organism: Homarus gammarus; assembly: GCA_958450375.1. NCBI lineage: Eukaryota > Metazoa > Arthropoda > Malacostraca > Decapoda > Nephropidae > Homarus > Homarus gammarus. The sequence goes on along the minus strand of CAUDMG010004029.1, from coordinate 1,171,686 downwards.
GTCACCATGATGGAAATCCTTCTTTACCAGTGTCACCTTCAAGTTTTTCAACATATTCATCACTGGCTTGGCAGTGCAATATGTATAAGGAGGCTGCTGTAACCTGGCGTGCGTACCTCGTACGCTTTACCTGATATAGCAACCTGGACTTCAGTAAGTACATCTGTCCACCCACTCCAATCCATCCAAATCCCTGCTGCCTTCCAGGACGCCATCTCAATATGCAATCCTCCAAGCATTGTAACTAATTTATCCTCACCATATGAGTCAGTCCATGGCCACTGAATGTTCTTGGCTATAGCATAAAGGGGCTGGTCACACGCAGGGACTGGTATCTGACTTGGATTTAAGTGTTGTACTGCAGTAACAACAATAATCATGCTATGATGGATCATTGCGTAGGAGTGAGAAGATTCTTCAAAAAGTGGCAATAATCCAGTTCAACATTTAGCAGGAACATCAGTCATCTGTTGAGAGGCGTGATATGCAGACCAGGAGATATAATGTCCATCATCCAAGGCTCCTAAACAAGATCGCCTAACTTCTTCTAACCATCCATATTCACCCTGGACATGAGTGTTCTTTGTGTGTCCATCAGGTAGGGTGGTCAGCACTGCAGCTGAAGGTTTTACAATTGGTGGTACATGTGTGCAGAATTCTGGCAAAGGTGTAATGCTTTTTGAAGAAGAAACTGGCGTGATGCTCGCGTTCATCTCTTTTGTTACCTGTCCATCAAAGTTTGGATGTAAAATTAATCACTTGCTGTATTTAAAGATGGGTTGTGATCTATGTTGTCAACTGCACCTGTGATAAATACACCTGTTTTAAGGTTGGTTGGGGTTACTACTTGGCTCTTCTTGTATTCTTCACACACAACATTGGCCAGATCTGTAGACAGCTGAAGCACCCTGTCATAAGACACACACATCCATGTTTAAACACTTTGTCAATTATCCCACGGTTTCTGGTAGGTGCATGTATCATCATTCCAACATACTGTAAAGAGGGAATGGTTTCTACCATACCAACGTCTTGACGTTTGGATTCAGCAGGACATACTAGTTTGTTGTTCTTGGAATCCTGGGAGAAGATGCACAGTGACCAGTTTATGAGATTTTCATTCTTGTTTGCTTGTGGTGGGACTTTCCAGGGAACGATCCTTATCAAGTAAACACGTAGCAGGCATAGTTCCTGCAATGCAGAAATTAAGACAGTCAACCAAAACTGCCAGTATATCTGTCTTCACTACTTTGATAATTACTCAAGCAGATAAAGGGGCATAATATATTGCTGTGTTTTGAAATAAAAATCATAAATATGGGATTAAAAATTTAGTTCAGGAAAAATTCGAAAATTTCAAACCAATAAACAAGCAAACAAACACACTTTGGTCTGACGAACATTATATGGAATAAGATGTTTCTGTAAGGTCAAGATACATAACATATCCAAATTTCAGTATGTTTGGACCAAAAATAAGTGGATTCGTGGATTCTTAGGCTTAGGCATACGCCCAGGTAGGACACCTGTCCTACATGCTTCTAGGACACAAGTCCTGCTTCTTTGAGAGGTGTTCCTCAGATGTTATCGCATTACACCATTCCCCAGGATGCAACCCACGACAGCTGTCTTTCATCCAAGCTCCTCATCACTGCTAGGTAAACAGAGGCAACGAGTGTAAAGAGACCTGCCTAGTTTCTCGTCCTGCCCGGGGATCGAACCCGAGATCATTCGGGTGTGAGCCGACTGCGCCACCATTGTGCTACAGTGAGCTGTTGCAGTTGGAAGAACTGTTCAGGAGGCGCTACTGCTGCAGCTGCTTGGGGCGCTGCAGGCAAGCAGGGGACGCTGTTCAGTTGACACTCTATCAGAAAATCTTTACTAATCCAAGTAGAATATGTGGCCAGTCTCATAATTCTAAACAAAAGTGAACAATCCTCGTGCTTATCCGCCCTAGAAGACTGTTTGAGAGCTTCGTGGGATCGAATACCGTAAGACACCCATATACAAACCTACGGTTGACTAGGTATTTCGGTGATATGTCGATGTAGTAATCTGATGGAATGTCTATTTATAATGGGGTGGTGTCAATGGTTATGACGCAGTGGTATAATGCAAAATTTTGTCTATACATTATGAATTTCCGTGGGAGTAAAGTGGAAAAACGGGTAGTGCACACTGATGCATTATTCTGTCCTCGGGTGCTTTGAATTCACGAGTCTGAATCTCGGAGCTCGTGGAGCAGCAGGAGAGACGACAGGATTTTCCTTCATGACTGTGTGTGTGTGTGTGTGTGTGTTGCATCACCGCCTGCAAATTGGAACCTGGATGGGATCACTGACGATTGAAATAAGCGTGTACAGATGCTGTGGTGCCGGTGTTGTCCTTGGCAGGTCTCTCTCTCTCTCTCTCTCTCTCTCTCCCTCCTACTTCTACTTTCCTATCACTCGTAATCGAATATGACGATCATCCAGCTACGAGTTACTAAGAATGTCAACTACGTTGGTGAGCTCTGAGGTGACTAAAGAAGCCGACACGGGACCGGCAGGGTCGTTCACAGATGTTGCACATGTGGGGGGCTACATCTAGTGTGGGAGGGGCGGCGGCGGCACCATCTTCCTGGCGTTGGCGCTTGTTTGACTCGGTATGCAGTCGAGCGAACTCTTAAGTATTGACACTTTTTTTTTTCGGGAATTAGCTCACCCGGGCACAGGTCGGGTGTGGTGCTCCTCTAAACTTGACGATCTGGAGTAATCATCTCCCAGGAGGGGGTCGATTTGGTACTTTTTCAGGTTTGTCTCAAGACTATCCTTACACCTTTTCAGTTGCCCGCCGGCGTTACGTTTACTATTCGTTAGGGGACTGTAAAGTAGCTGCTATGGCAGTCTACTGTCGTCCATGCTACCCTGAAACGTTATCATGTAACTGAAATACAAGTACTAATGCCGAACTAAAAATGTAATTTACTCGAGTATAATAAAATCAAATGCATTAATTACCCAACTGTAATATCGACCTTATTATGTGATGCAAATTTACTATGAGTAGTAGTGGACTTGAAATGTAATGTAAATTAAATAAATTAGTCAGTGGAAAGTGTTCCACTATTTGGCTTAACCAGTTTACGGATTTAGTTTATTACTGTTTTTAAGGCACATTTTTGTTACATTTAAGGTCGATTTATATTAAAAACACTGGGATATGTTGTGTTATAGTTATTATGATCTGGTTTATGTTAAAGTTGGTAATACACTGAAGGGAAATATTACCCCTAAACTCTAATTATTTACATAGTACAGGCCTCGTTGGGACAGACCTAATCAGTGGGATTTATTGTCGACCTTTTGACTTGATATTGAGGTCAAAGAGGTCAGCAAAGACGAAATCGCATGTCCTTCTGCAGCTGAATTCCTACGACGAATGGTGTGATATATAGAGAATAAATTCACTTGGGAAATCAGGTATACAACACACGAGGGATGAGGGCTTGACAGCTTACTGTTGACGGAGATTTATTTTTTGGTGATGCACAAATACCAGACAATATATATCACTACGAGCCGTGGGTTATAGTCCTCACACCAGGAGCCGTGTGTGTGTGTGTGTGTGTGCGCGTGTATTGGTTTATATGTGGAGCGTTTCCCCAGATAGTACCCACGTCAGAGAAGGACTTTATTGTCGGTTGTGTACAGTATAGTAAGTGTTTCGAGGACCTGAGCGATCTTTCACCCCCCCGACCAGAACTTTCTTATTGCGTTAATGTGCATATACTCTTGGGAATCGTATACTTCTACACACACACTACTACTACTACTACTACTTTGCTGTCACTAGGAATCGAGTATGACAGTCATCCAGCAATGATACAATGATCTGAGGTATTAGGGAGGTCATCTAGGTTAGTGAGTTTTTAGGTGAATAGAGACCGATACGCGATCCGCAGCGTCGTTCGCATTCGTTGCACATGTAGGGCTCCATCTACGGCGGGCGGGGGGGGGGGGGGGGGGGCGGTGGCAGAGTCTTTCCGGCGTTGGGGCTTGTCTGCCTCGGTTTGCAGTCAGGCTAACTCAAAAGTATTGACACCTTCTCGTGTGGTGCTCCTCCAAGCGTTACTATGTAGAGTAATCGACTCCCAGGTGAGGGGGTCGATTTGGTACTTTTTCAGGTTTGTCTTAAGACTATCTTTATACCTTTTCAATTGCCCACCAGCCTTACGTTTACTATTCGTTAGGTGACTGTAAAGTAGCTGTAAAGGCCTGGGACTTAGGGATAGAAATCCCTTACCAGACTAATTAGGATCTTAAAGGAAAGTCAAGGACCATGGTTTTTTGAGGATTAACAAGCAACCATTTGAGATTGACATCTCTTTACTATAAAAAATATAACAAAAAAACTCTGACACCACTCAACAAATATCAAGTAACAATTACGGGACTCAAACAATTAATGCAGTAAACAGTTAATGGAGTCAAACAATTAAGGGAAGCAAACAATTAAAGGGAGCAAACAATTAATGGGAGCAAACAATTAATGGGAGTCAGCAATTAATAGAATGAAAATAAAAGAATCGAACAATAAATAGATATTTCCTACGGCAGTGGCCCTGGGGGTGGTCCAGACAGGCTCCCTCACTCGAGCGACAGCGGCCGAAGTCTTGATACAGGATACAGTAGACGAAACACCCTGGCACAGACGGTGGAGAGGAGCTGGCGGTCGTGGTGGCTGCGGTAGTGGTTTGGGGTAGGAGTCCAGAGATTAACAGACGAATTGTGAAGGTCTGGGAAAACAGCCCATGAGTCCAGGACCTATGATGAGATCACAGCCAGCAGCGGGGTAGATAGATAGTGACTGTATGACGGCTGGGGAGGATCTGCCGGTGACACAAGTAGCCGCTGCCGTTCTCACCTCTGTCCAACCCCCCCAAGTGTTGGTCACACTAGCAAACGAGAGTGTTAGCAGCGGTAACGAGCAGGAAGATCGCTTCCTCCCTTACACAGCTCCCCCAGCAAAAATCTACTGTAAGGTAGATTAAAACTTAAGATTAGTACACAAAGCATAATCATCCTACAACAAATGCTTAAATACACATGTCAAAATAAAGAAGGGTCACATAAAAGAATAGGTGGAAACTTGATGTCCAAAACGTAAGGCCGTATCAAGGAACTGTATGTGGGTTCCACTTCAGTCCAGGTTTAAGTTTGGGCCAATTTCCAGTCGTAGAGGATTCTTCTATCTCGTCAGGTGTTAGCAGCAACTGGCAATCGAGATCATCGGAGTCTGGCGCTCGAACTTCACAGGAACTCTTGGGAACGTCGTCAAGGACACGGGCAATGTGAGAATTGTGGGTCCTGCAATTATATTTCCTTAACAAATTAGCTTGATGTAGTTAAGGCTTCTTAGAGGAAGGGGGTGAGAACGGTCCAACAAAATCTATGGCTACCCGAGAAGATGGTTCTGCAATGACGGGTAAGGGTTCAAGTGGAACAGGACGGACTCTACCCTTGGCGGACATACGTGGGCACTGATCACAACTCCTACAAAAAGCTCTAATATCCGCCCCCACACCTGGCCAGTAAAACTGATCAGCAACCTTCCTATAAGTTTTCCTGCGAGAACAGTGACTTGCTAGAGGGCTCTGGTGAGCTACAGAGAGAATGTTACTACGACAAACAGCAGGGACAACAAGTAAAAACCGACCTACTTTGGCTGGTCGCTTGGATGAAACACAAGACCTGTGTAACACCCCATTAATAGAAACAAACTTGAAAACCGACCCATTTCTCACCTAATCCTCCTCCCCGGAAGTCATCTTCTCCCTTACCCGCTTCAGAGTGGCACACGAGTCTTGAAGCTTGCCGAACTCCCCGGGAGTCACAGTCAGTGGTAACAAATTCGGAAGAATAAGGGGATGCGGTCGTTTCACCTTCGCCGATCTTTTCTCCACAGCCTGGACCCTCGCTGGAGGTGTAGTGGAGTGTGAGGGTGGCAAGGAAACGTCGGCAGGTGGCGAGTCGTCGTCAGGGGGCGTGGGGACCGGTGCTGGTGGCGAGGAGACTGGTGCTGGTGGCGAGGAGACTCGTGCTGGTGGCGAGGAGAGTTTTAAATGTTCCGGGTCGTTAGGGTCACGAACACCCGGAACATTACCAATGAGGACACTAGCAAATTTAATGGGAGCTCTTACCACATTAGACCAACCAGTGAAATAGGGGCAACGCAGGTAGCACCTAACAACAGGGAACTGGTCAACCCGACTTAAATAATCGGCGACGCTAAACCTTCGGGCAGCTGGAGAAGTCAGCGTCAGGCAGGGCTTCCTCAGAGACAATAATGCACGAGCAACCAGTGTCCCTGATGAAAGTCGATGCCCTAGACCCATTTACTGTCCCACTGGCACAATAACAGGGGCAGCTCAGCTCCTGTCTTCCAAACAGAATCCGACCTTGTGGCTGGGCTGATGAGTGTGAGCAGACTTGAAGGCGAGGGGATTCCTGGGACAGCGAGAACGAATGTGCACTTCTTCTCCTCAGCTGTGACACCGCACGGCTGGTGAACTACTCCTGTGTACTCCTGGGGATGGTTCCTCGGAGGACGGAGGCTTCGCAATCTTCACTACAGGAAGGGAAGACTTAGGGTAGGCGTTGCGAGCGGACGCCCAGTTGTCAGCAAGATGTACTGCTTCTCCAAGCGTCGCTGGTCGGTGTTCTTTGATGAAAATTCTCAAGTCTGGAGGTAGAGAACACAAAAGCTGATCTAATATCATGAAGTTAGAGAGAGACTCAAAGGTTTCCTCAACCTCTGATGTCTCCAGCCATTGTTGAAACAAACGACCCAGGTGAAGCGAAAACTGCTGGTACGTTTCTCCTGCTCTAATCTTCGTTCTGCGGAAATCAACACGATAACCATCAAAAGTCTTGTTAAATCCTCGCAAGAGAGCTTGCTTCAACAACAAGTAATCTCTAGTGATGTCGGCAGACAGGGACATGTAAATTTCTACCGTCTTACGACTCAGTAGGCTACCCAACCTTACAGCATAGCTATATGGGTCTACACCAAGCAGCTCGGCTACCCGTTCAAACCTAACAAGGTAGGAGGCGATGTCTTCTCCTTCACGGTACACAGGCAAGCTGGGTTTTACCACATTGTCTTGTATATGGCCAGAGGATTCTGGTCAACTTGAAGCATTAATCCTAGCTAGTTCTAGGTCCTTTTCTGCCTGCAACTTAGCTAATTCGAACTCTTTATCTATCTCTCTGACGTTCCTCCAACTCTTTCTCTCGGACTTTCCTCCAACTCTTTCTCTCTGACGTTCCTCCAACTCTCTCTTTTTCTGAAGTTCCTCTCTCGCCTTCTGACGTTCCCCTCTCTAGGCATTCTGTTGGTTGACCACATACTGACCAACCTCAGTACCTGTCAGACCCAGGGCCACCGCTTGACCTTTCAACTCCTCAAATATATACATAATGATCCGAAAGGCCAAGAACAAAAAGAAAAATGCACAACTTACCCAACAAATAGCCAAAGGTAACTCACCTAGTGGCTCAATCAGACCAATAAATGATTTGATCCCACTGGAGGAAACCTTGTTTCGCACCCAGCCCAGTGGAGTCACCTCAGGGTAAAGAAACCGCACCAGGTGAAACAGCAAAATGCTATGACAGCATCCACAGTGCACCCCAACCAACACTAACTAACGTCCCCAAGTACAAGGGAGAGCAACAAATTACCACACAAAAGGAAGGGATAACTACTGAACAACACTTGCTTCTGGGCCACAGACAGCAAGGCGGCGCGCTCACGGCAACTTACAACAACACCTGAACGAATGTTAGCCCTCAGAAACCAAAGGTCAGAGGAAATCCTGGCAAGGCCACTACTTATAAAGGCCTGGGACTTAGGGATAGAAATCGCTTACCAGACTAATCAGGATCTTAATAAAGGAAAGTCAAGGACCATGGTTTTCTGGGGAATAACAAACAACCGTTTGAGATTGACATCTCTTTACTATAAAAATATAACACAAAACTCTGACACCACTCAACAAACATCAAGTAACAATTACGGGAGTCAAACAATTAATGCAGTAAACAGTTAATGGAGTCAAACAATTAAGGGAAGCAAACAATTAAAGGGAGCAAACAATTAATGGGGGCAAACAATTAATGGGAGTCAGCAATTAATAGAATCAAACAATAAAAGAATCAAACAATGAACAGATATTTCCTTCGGCAATGGCCCTGGGGGTGGTCCAAACAGGCTTCCTCTGTCGAGCGACAGCGGCCGATGTCTTGATACAGTAGACGAAACACCGGGGCACAGACGGTGGAGAGGAGCTAGCGGCAGTGGTGGCTGCGGTAGTGGCTTGGGGTACGAGTCCAGAGATTAACAGACCAATTGTGAAGGTCTGAGAAAACAGCCCACGAGTCCAGGACCTATGATGAGATCACAGCCAGAATTTGACGAACAGCCGGGGAGAAGATAGTGACTGTATGACGCTTGGGAAGGATCTGTCGGTGACACAGGTAGCCACTGCCGTTCTCACCTCTGTCCGATCCCCCCAAGTGTTGGTCGCACCAGCAAACGAGCGAGAAAGCAGCGGTAACGAGCAGGAAGATCATTTCCGCCCTTACAGTAGCTATTTTGGCAGTCTACTGTCGTCCATGCGGGTAACATGGCCAGTCCAACGTAGTTGTTTATGGATAATAGTAGCCTCGATGCTCCTACAGTTGGTGTCAGCAAGAATACTGGCATTTGTTCTCTTGTCTTCCCAGCGAACTCGGAGGATGGAACGTAGACTACGTTGGTGAAAGTTTTCAAGTGCCATGAGGTGCCTCCTATATGTGACCCATGTCTCACTGCCAGAGAGCAGGGTGGGGAGGACCACTGCTCGATATATGTGCAGCTTTGTAAATAATTTCAGCTCCCTATAGCTGGAGACACGATTTTGGAGTCTGCCAAAGGCTTGAGATGCACACCTGATCCGATGGTGAATCTCTTCATCAATGTCTGCGGTGGAGGAAAGGTGGGAGCCAAGATACCGAAAGTGTGCAACATTAGAGAGGGTAGTACCTTTAAGCTGGATGGATGGCAGAGGTGTGTCTGAACCAGGGGCAGGTTGAAAGAGAATCTGAGTCTTAAGTACATTCACCTCAAGGCCGAAGTGTACATAGGCATCTGCGTAGGTGTTCAGGATCTCCTGTAGTTCTTGTTCAGTGTGAGCAACAAGAATGAAGTCGTCTGTATACTGAATTTCAGTAATGGAAGCTACAGACACCTTTGTTTTTTCCTGGAGTCGTCTTATATTGAAAGGACCCCCTTCACCAGGTACTCGATGTTCACCCCGCTTACTAAATTGGCATTGGTACGAGTAAGGAAGGCAGACAAGAGGATGGAAAACAGAATTGGTGCCATTACACACCCTTGTTTAACCCCTGTTTGGATGGGTAAGAACTCTGACTGGGTGCCGTTCATGCTATCGTGGAGTTGCTGCACAATGGCGATGAATTTTGGTGAGCAGCGAAAACGGCTAAGGGATCGCCAAAGGGCTTCCCTGTTGACCGAGTCGAAGGCCTTGGTTAGGCTAATGAAAGCCATGTACAGGTCACGAAAATGTTTTCTGCAATTTTCCTGTATCTTGCGGGCAGCAAAGATCATGTCAGTGGTGCCACGTGATGGTCTAAAACCACATTGATATTCAGGGAGGAAATTTTCCGACTCAGGAAAAAGTCTGTTTAGGAGGACTCGGGCGATAATCTTGCCAGCTACGGAGAGCAGCAACATCCCACGGTAGTTGCCACAGTCTGACAGGCCTCCCTTGTTCTTATAAATATTGACAATGGAGGCGTGTTTGAGAGATTGGGGGATTTCCTCCTTTTCCCATATATTCTCCAGGAGAGAGTGGAGACAGCTCGTAAGTAGAGGTCCTGCACCTCGGCTGGGATTCCATCAGGCCCTGAGGCTTTGTTATTTTTCATTTGTTTGATGGCAGTAGCTACCTCATCCAGGGTCCACATCGGTGTTTTGGTTGAGCAATGAATCGTAGTGCTCTTTCCAGCACTGAAGGAGGCCTTCATCATCTTTAATTATGATGTTGCCCTTAGATGAGCAGAGGGGGGTTGCGCCACGAATGACCCACCCATAAAATGTTCTCGTGGAAATGAAAAATTCACGCATCTTGTGCTGATGTGCAAGTTTTTGTGCTTCACATGCTTTATTTTTGAGCCAGTCGTTCTTTAGATTGCGAAGTTCTCACTGGGCTGCCACTTTCTTCTTGTGGAAGATATCAGCTTTGGTTCGAGACTGAGGGTTGTTCTGCCAGTCAGTAAAAGCAGCACGTTTATCATCGATGAGTAGTTTGATTGCCGGGTCATTTTCATCAAACCAGTCCTGGTGTATTCTTTTGATCTGGCCGAGGGTCTCTCTGCAGGTTTTAGTCATAACAGTATTAAGAGTATCCAATTTGGCACTGGGATTCACGTTGTTTGTTGTTGGGTTGCTTATAGGCCCATGTTCGAGCTGCTCTCTCAAAGCATGTGCTATCGCTGGATCCTCCAGACGCTTATATTAAAACCTCTTCTAGGGGCTTGCTGCCTTTGCCGTTTTGGGGCGACGTGAAATGAGAGCTTGGATCTGACAAGTCGATGATCAGTGTCACAGTGATCAGAGCTACACATGCCAGTGTTTGGATCGTGGGTGTTGCCACGAACCCCTGAACTTGTCGGCCTGCCTAAACAAGGTATTGATGATAGTGAGGTGGTGTGCAGCACATTTGCCGAGGAGGAGTAGGCATTTGGATTACACTTGCCTAGTCCATTTCTCCCCATGGTTCCCTGCCAAATATTGGCTTTTCTGCCAACTTTGGCATTGTAATCGCCAAGGAGCACAACCTTGTCTTGTCTGGGAATAGAGGTTAGCACTCTGTCGAGGTCGGCATAAAAGGCCTCATTGATGTCATCCTCTGCAGCCAGTGTTGGGGCGTATGCACTGACGAAGAAGGCATGACGTGAGTGATTTAGTGGAACTCGAAGTGTCAAGAGGCACTCGTTGATCCCAATAGGCATTTCAGTTTGCCTGTTTAGGATGCGTTGGCGGATGGCAAAGCCAACTCCATAAATGAGGTTTCTCCGCGCAGCAGGCTTACCCTTCCAGAGGAAGGTGTAACCAGACCGCCGTTCTGTGAGTTGGCCCTCATCTGGGACCCGGGACTCACTGATGGCTGCTATGTCGATGTTATACCTAGCAAGCTCTTGTGCCACAAGGTCAGTTCTTCTTTCAGGAGGCACATTTGTGCCAGTATCCAGAAGGGTCCTGACATTCCATGCAGCTACCATAAGAGGTTGTATGGTTTGTTTTTGTTTGGATCTGTGATTTTGGTTGTGTTTTCGACCGTATAAGGATGACCTTACTGAGTGCGGTTCCCCAGTCAGGTTGGGTTTTTGGGTTTTTAGGCAGGCTATGTTTAGGGCACATTTTCTAGCCCCCTCCCCATGTGGGGTAAGCAGAGTGGCTTCCTGGAAGGGCTGCTCAGTCGAACACACAGGACCGGATTGCATTGTTGCCTAGATCTCAGTGAATAAACGACCATCTTATCTGTGCTGCACATGTGCAGAGTTGTGACTAGAGAATTCCGGCAGTCATCTCTGCCTGTACCCGTCGCTACTCGTCCATCGCCATAGGACTTTTGGGGGTATAGGGGTTTTCATGATTATGAGAGGTATGATGAACTGGATGATGGCTGCGCGTGAGTTGATTTATGTGGTGAGGCAGGAGCGCATGCTGCAACCACACATCTTGGCTCTCCATTTTCCTGATTCAGTGGTACAAATGTTGCAACGACTGGGGAGAGGGAGAGTCACAATGGACTGCCGATAGTCCAGTTTGCTGGGTTTCGCCTTAGTAGCCTGTCCATCAGGCATTTTTCCTTTGTCCGCCAGTGAAGTCGCTGGGTTTCCATGGTGGTCACCTCTTCCAGGCTACACCGCTGTTGGGGTTTTGTTGGAGCTCTGTAAGCATGTCTACCTGATGTGGGGCTCCACTGCAGATTTTTCGTTCTGGGTTTGCTCCCATAGCCTTATGCCTACCAATGTTAATCCACAAGGCAGTGGGCGATGGTTGGTAGGCACCAAGATGTGTCCACATGGCATTGGGCCTATGCACTGCCCCTCTGGGGCCCACTGCTACTCCGAGATCCTCTGCTGATCTAGCCTTTACCCACGAGGCACCCAATTACTGTGTGTTGCCACGAGGAGGCACAGCAAGAGTCTTGATGATGAGGAGGCTGTTTACTGGCAGAGGAAGACTTTTGCAAGTTGCTTCCCTGTTCGCCACGAGGGCTAGCCAGCGGCGGCAGCTGAAAGCGAGAGGGACTAAGCAGTGCTTGCACCTTAACACTAACATAATGCTGCCACTCTAGACGCATTTCACCACCCTGTGTGTGGCTGCACACACACACACACACACACACACACACACACACTAAATATTGATAATCATTTTTCTCAGTAATATTTAAACACGATGTGACGGCCAGATATATTTTGAAGTATACTGAAGAGTAACACTCCAAGTTATGTTTATGTGTAAGTTTCCCTGTTCCTTTACTGCCAGTCACTGTCTACTAAGGGGGGACCGGTGGTAGAAGCGGTTGCCTGGCTTGCCTCGCAAGCGAGATGTCACGGGTTCGATTCCCGGGCCGGTGGAAGTTGTTTGGACTTACTTCGTAGCCCCCATTAGTCCCTGTTCACCTAGCAGTAAAGTAGGTACCTGTTGTAAGTCGAAAGTAGCGAATTCGTATTCAGGGAGTTGTTGGAGCTTCCAATAACTTGATGACATAAACCACTGACTCTTCAGGTTTCGACGCCCTTGATTCTTCAGGCTTCTTCGCCCTTAACTCATGAGACATAAAGGCAAGCATGAACTTAGCATGCTTCCCTGTTGGGCGCTGTAAACGCTTCTGCGCTTCACCTTACACAAGGATGTAGGGGGGTGCCCAATAAAAAAATAAAAAAAACTGTCTACTAAGCGTCATAATATGGGGTGACTGTTGCTGTTGTTTTAGTCAGTGCAATTCCCTAGTGTGTCCAGATTGGGAGTTTTTGTTATTGTATCGTAAACTGGGTCTTCTACACAAACCCCAGAATTTTTTTTTCCAGGTACAGTGGCTAGTTTATTGTGCACACCATACTCATCCCGTGAGCGGTAGCGCAAAAGGATTACAGCATAGAGGTCACAAAGGGTGTTTATCACTAGCCCCAGTGGTCAGGATGTTAATACATTGAATATTACCAAGTATATTAAATACTTTGCTTGTTTAGTTCTCTACATACTGTAGAGTGGGACTTATTCACAACTGCGTGAGTACAGGAGTGTGAGGCAGTATGTTTAGCCGCACACTTTGTTATTTCCATTTGCGTGGGAGGTATTTGTGGACATTGTGTGTTTGTTCTGTACTCGTACATGAGAAATGATATAACTACTGAGTGCAGAACAGTGGATACAATCTTAATATGTCCGCTATCTTACCATTTTGTCATTAGAGATACAGTGGTATGCCATATGACACACATGGTGCTTTGACCTGTCCCTAAAAGGTTTCTATCTTCACACAGTCAAGTCTGTAGTGTTCGAGGGTGGCCATATGTTCGACCACACCCTTTACTATAGGCTTTTTCACATCTGCTTGAGGGATATACTGCCATAGGTACTTATATCCTAACCTTAGTCTAGCGGTTACAACATCTTGTAATCTAGTGATCTTGTTACTTTTTCTCTTTTTTTTTATGGGGATTAGCCCACCCAGACACAGGTCACTGACCCACATCGGGGCCTGGGGGGCGAAAATGTAATAATAATAATAATAATAATAATAATAATAATAATAATAATAATAATAATAATAATAATAATAATAATAATAATAATAATAATAATAATAATAATAATAATAATAATAATCATAATAATAATCATCATAATAATAATCATAATAATAATAAAAATAAATAATAGTCATAATGATTCATAATAAATAAGTTTATGAAAAACAAACAAAAATAAAATAATAAAATAATGATGATAATAATACAGTAACTGTAATAATAATAATAGTAATAATAAAGAACTATAAATACAAAAATGAAAAAAAAAGATCAAAAGTCAGAAACGATGTATGAATGTTGTGTTGTCAATGGTAAGAGAAACAATTGAGACCCTGCAATTGCGTGTAAATGAAGCAGAAAGTCAGATCAGCAACCTGGGACTTGGTCACAATTTTCGTGATGCCATATGGCAGCAGGGTCTACCATTAGACAACACATTATGCTTCCAATATCTTCCCAGGCAGTAGTACCTCCCTGTTTGGTAGCTGCCTACTACCCACTACTTGCTCTATATACATGTTTCACTTGTTTTAGCTCATCATGGTAAACAATGGGTTGACTATTTCCTATTTGTACTTGTGTCCTTACGTCAATTTTATCAGCAAGTTCTCTCCTGATTAGAGTTTTAAGGGTTCTTTTGGACAGACCCAAATTGTATTCAATAGTGCCTTTGTTAGGCGCGAGTTTGGTTAAAGCATCATTTCCATCATGTTCTCTTTGGCCCCAGAGGAGACAGTGTAAGGACGTGGAGGTCGCGGTGTATTCTCCAGAGTGAGCCAAAGTATAAGCACTCTTTTAGTATTTTTAATAACAACTCCTGCATTATTCACTGGATTGATATTAATTATTGCCAAAGCTGTTTTGGCGGTAATGGACACATACTTAAAGCAATATACTGTAGAGCGGTCAGAAGTACTGATGTGTATAAATAATTCACCTCATTGTGAAGCTCTATAAAAATTTACTGTAAGAGATATCATAAAACAGTTTGCTGCAATTAATGAAGAAATTCGGGAAATCTTTTGACATGTATTTGACACATATAACTGCACTTCAGTAAACCTCCACATGGGCCCCTTTGGTAGCACGTAGACTATCAAGACGGTAGTTGATTTCCTTCCAGGTGTTATGAAGCATATCTAGCGTGGTGGACGCCAGTGCCTCTTTAATCCGGTGTCTTAACTCTGTGTTGCCATTAACCTTTTTTCGCATACACTTGTTATTGACTTATCCCCATAAAAGAAATCCATAGTCGTGATGTCCAGGAACGAGGAGGCCACGGATTGGAACCATCAAGCCCGATCCAACGACTAGGGAAGTTTTCATTGAGGATATCGCAGACTTGTAAGCTGAAAGAACACATGGGGATGCTTATCTTCCAACTGAGGTACAGCATGAAATTAAAGCTTTTCTATGTAATTGACAAAGTTTGCAGAGTTCTCATGGAAGCAAAATGGTCCAATCACACGTTTGTAGGAGAGTGCACACCAAACGTTTATCTTGGGATTGTCACGCTCGACTGCTAGAACTACATGGGGATTTCCTGATCCCCATATGCTACAATTGTGTCTGTTGACCTTACCAGACAGGTGGAATGTATATTCATCGCTGAAAACGACATTATTCAAAAAATGCTGTATTGTAGTGTCACTATTTACGCTGGTAACAGTCCTGCCAAATACATGTCAAAAGATTACCCGAGCTTCTTCATTAATTGCAACAAACTGTTTTATGATATATTTTACAGTAATTTTGCAATTGAGCTTCATAATCAGGTGAATATATTATTGATACCCAGTACAGCATATTTTTTTAGATACTGTATTTTGAAAGGTGATTTTTTTTATTACCAAATAATTTCCTTGGGTGTACATTGTATAATCAGTTCCTCTTGGACTACTAATTCGATTGATTTCAATTTGGACAAATTTGATGCATAGACACTAGCTTGAAGCATTAAGAAAAAGGTGATTGATTAAGTAAACTGCGCTTTGAACTTTTTAAATTTTCAAGTTAGTTCCGGACTTCCCGATCACTAGTACGCATTAGTTAACATTAACGATTGCTGTAAGGAATGGCCGTGAGACTTTTAAAGCACTCTTTTGGTCTCCATAGAAAGGAATGGAACGTGTTAAATGGTCACAATTTTGTCTGAGGGAACGAGAGACATGTTCAGATACGTGCATTAAATTATTGTTCTAATAGAGTGAGAGAGAGAGAGAGAGAGAGAGAGAGAGAGAGAGAGAGAGAGAGAGAGAGAGAGACGCCTTCCCTAGCACACATACACACAGTCAACACACTCACTTGTTTATGATGCTCTCACACATTTCTCACCTCTCTTTGTGTTTTAAATTTCACAAACATATATCTCGAGTTTTGTGATTTCTTGTAACAATTAATACCTTACAAAACACACTACTCAATAGTGTTTCCTTCTCTTCCAAGCATATTGAGATGTTTTGGGTAATAACGTGGCGGAAACTGAGCTAAACACTGAAATACATCCTTACAACTGACAAATTTTGGTAATACAGTATACTGTATGTATGTTGCGTTATTTTTTGTTACCTTGTATAGTCACATTAATTGAGGGTCATGTGCATATTATTCATGATTATTATTTTGTGTAAGGTCATACTACCAGAGTTATCATCGAGGTAGTAAGCCAGGTCTGCTCAGGTTATACTAACAGAGTTATCATCGAGGTAGTAAGCCAGGTCTGCTCAGGTCATAATACCAGAGTTAACATCAAGGTCGTAAGCCAGGTCTGCTCAGGTCATAGTACCAGAGTTAACATCGAGGTAATAAGACAGGTCTGCACTACCAGAGTTATCATCGAGGAAGTAAGCCAAGTTTGCCTAGGTCATACTACCATTTATCGTCGAGGTAGTAAGCCAGGTCTGTCCAGGTCATATTACTCTAAAGGAAAAGGAAATTAGTATGATACAAGCGATCGTGGGCCCTTCGTGCCCAGTGGCGAGTCCGGTGGTACAGTTTACCAAAGCGTGAAAGTTCGAACGCTCGTGCTTGGCTAGCGCACAACCGCCATCCGGCTGACAGCATACAGCGACATGGTTTTCCGGCGTAAATGAAATGGTTAATTAATGCCTTCTTAAAGAAAACATCGACATGGGACCACGTTTGTTCCACTCTACGAATTTTTCGTTATTTTTCCACCAAGTTTCATGAAAAACGATTGTGACGTTTCGGCTATCCAGAACAGACACACACACAGACACACGGCTATTCCTATAGTATATGAGATAATCATGGTCGTGGTTGTTATAATCATGGTCGTGGGTGTTATAATCATGGCCGTGGTTGTTATAATCATGGTTGTGGGTGTTATAATCATGGTCCTGGTTATAATCATAGTCATGGTTGTTATAATCATGGTCGTGGTTGTTATAATCATAGTCGTGGTTGTTATAATCATGATCGTGGGTGTTATAATCCTAGTCATGGTTGTTATAATCATGGTTGTGGTTGTTATAATCATAGTCATGGTTGTTATAATCATGGTCGTGGTTGCTATAATCATAGTCTTGGTTATTATAATCATGATCTTGGTTGTTATGAATATGGTCGTGGTTGTTGTGATCATAGACGTAGGTGATATAATCATAGTCATGGTTGTTATAATCAGACTCGTGGTTGTTATAATCATGGTCGTGGTTATGATCACAGTCGTGGTTGTTATAATCATAGTCGTGGTTGTTATGATCATAGACGTAGGTGATATAATCATGGTCGTTGTTGTTATAATCAGACTCGTGGTTGTAATAATCATGGTCGTGGTTGTTATAATTATGGTCGTGGTTGTTATGATCATAGTCGTGGTTGTTATGATCATAGTCGTGGTTGTTATGATCATGGTCGTGGTTGTTATAATCATGGTCGTGGTTGTTATAATCATGGTCGTGGTTGTTATAATCATAGTCGTGGTTGTTATAATCATGGTCGTGGTTGTTATAATCATGGTCGTGGTTGTTATAATCATGGTCGTGGTTGTTATAATCATGGTCGTGGTTGTTATAATCATGGTCGTGGTTGTTATAATCATGGTCGTGGTTGTTATAATCATGGTCGTGGTTGTTATAATCATGGTCGTGGTTGTTATAATCATAGTCGTGGTTGTTATAATCATGGTCGTGGTTGTTATAATCATGGTCGTGGTTGTTATAATCATGGTCGTGGTTGTTATAATCATGGTCGTGGTTGTTATAATCATGGTCGTGGTTGTTATAATCATGGTCGTGGTTGTTATAATCATGGTCGTGGTTGTTATAATCATGGTCGTGGTTGTTATACTCATGGTCGTGGTTGTTATAATCATGGTCGTGGTTGTTATAATCATGGTCGTGGTTGTTATAATCATGGTCGTGGTTGTTATAATCATAGTCGTGGTTGTTATAATCATGGTCGTGGTTGTTATAATCATGGTCGTGGTTGTTATAATCATGGTCGTGGTTGTTATACTCATGGTCGTGGTTGTTATAATCATGGTCGTGGTTGTTATAATCATGGTCGTGGTTGTTATAATCATGGTCGTGGTTGTTATAATCATGGTCGTGGTTGTTGTAATCATGGTCGTGGTTGTTATAATCATAGTCGTGGTTGTTATAATCATGGTCGTGGTTGTTATAATCATGGTCGTGGTTGTTATAATCATGGTCGTGGTTGTTATACTCATGGTCGTGGTTGTTATAATCATGGTCGTGGTTGTTATAATCATGGTCGTGGTTGTTATAATCATGGTCGTGGTTGTTATAATCATGGTCGTGGTTGTTATACTCATGGTCGTGGTTGTTATAATCATGGTCGTGGTTGTTATAATCATGGTCGTGGTTGTTATAATCATGGTCGTGGTTGTTATAATCATGGTCGTGGTTGTTATAATCATAGTCGTGGTTGTTATAATCATGGTCGTGGTTGTTATAATCATGGTCGTGGTTGTTATAATCATGGTCGTGGTTGTTATACTCATGGTCGTGGTTGTTATAATCATGGTCGTGGTTGTTATAATCATGGTCGTGGTTGTTATAATCATGGTCGTGGTTGTTATAATCATGGTCGTGGTTATAATCATAGTCGTGGTTGTTATAATCATGGTCGTGGTTGTTATACTCATAGTCGTGGTTGTTATAATCATGATCGTGGGTGTTATAATCATAGTCGTGGTTGTTATAATCATGGTCGTGGTTGTTATAATCATAGTCGTGGTTGTTATAATCATGGTCGTGGTTGCTATAATCATAGTCGTGGTTGTTATAATCATGATCGTGGTTGTTATAATCATGGTCGTGGTTGTTATAATCATAGTCGTGGTGATTATAATCATAGTCGTGGTTGTTATAATCATGACTCGTGGTTGTTATAATCATGGTCGTGGTTATGATCACAGTCGTGGTTGTTATAATCATAGTCGTGGTTGTTATAATCATAGTCGTGGTGTTATAATCATGGTCGTGGTTGTTATAATCATAGTCGTGGTTGTATAATCATGGTCGTGGTTGTTATAATCATGGTCGTGGTTGTTATAATCATAGTCGTGGTTGTTATAATCATAGTCGTGGTTGTTATAATCATGGTCGTGGTTGTTATAATCATGGTCGTGGTTGTTATAATCATGGTCGTGGTTGTTATAATCATAGTCGTGGTTGTTATAATCATGGTCGTGGTTGTTATAATCATGGTCGTGGTTGTTATAATCATGGTCGTGGTTGTTATAATCATGGTCGTGGTTGTTATAATCATGGTCGTGGTTGTTATAATCATGGTCGTGGTTGTTATAATCATGGTCGTGGTTGTTATAATCATGGTCGTGGTTGTTATAATCATGGTCGTGGTTGTTATAATCATGGTCGTGGTTGTTATAATCATGGTCGTGGTTGTTATAATCATGGTCGTGGTTGTTATAATCATGGTCGTGGTTGTTATACTCATGGTCGTGGTTGTTATAATCATGGTCGTGGTTGTTATAATCATGGTCGTGGTTGTTATAATCATGGTCGTGGTTGTTATAATCATGGTCGTGGTTGTTATAATCATAGTCGTGGTTGTTATAATCATGGTCGTGGTTGTTATAATCATGGTCGTGGTTGTTATAATCATGGTCGTGGTTGTTATACTCATGGTCGTGGTTGTTATAATCATGGTCGTGGTTGTTATAATCATGGTCGTGGTTGTTATAATCATGGTCGTGGTTGTTATAATCATGGTCGTGGTTGTTATAATCATGGTCGTGGTTGTTATAATCATAGTCGTGGTTGTTATAATCATGGTCGTGGTTGTTATAATCATGGTCGTGGTTGTTATAATCATGGTCGTGGTTGTTATACTCATGGTCGTGGTTGTTATAATCATGGTCGTGGTTGTTATAATCATGGTCGTGGTTGTTATAATCATGGTCGTGGTTGTTATACTCATGGTCGTGGTTGTTATACTCATGGTCGTGGTTGTTATAATCATGGTCGTGGTTGTTATAATCATGGTCGTGGTTGTTATAATCATGGTCGTGGTTGTTATTATCATAGTCGTGGTTGTTATAATCATGGTCGTGGTTGTTATAATCATGGTCGTGGTTGTTATAATCATGGTCGTGGTTGTTATACTCATGGTCGTGGTTGTTATAATCATGGTCGTGGTTGTTATAATCATGGTCGTGGTTGTTATAATCATGGTCGTGGTTGTTATAATCATGGTCGTGGTTGTTATAATCATGGTCGTGGTTGTTGTAATCATGGTCGTGGTTGTTATAATCATAGTCGTGGTTGTTATAATCATGGTCGTGGTTGTTATAATCATGGTCGTGGTTGTTATAATCATGGTCGTGGTTGTTATACTCATGGTCGTGGTTGTTATAATCATGGTCGTGGTTGTTATAATCATGGTCGTGGTTGTTATAATCATGGTCGTGGTTGTTATACTCATGGTCGTGGTTGTTATAATCATGGTCGTGGTTGTTATAATCATGGTCGTGGTTGTTATACTCATGGTCGTGGTTGTTATACTCATGGTCGTGGTTGTTATAATCATGGTCGTGGTTGTTATAATCATGGTCGTGGTTGTTATAATCATGGTCGTGGTTGTTATAATCATGGTCGTGGTTGTTATAATCATAGTCGTGGTTGTTATAATCATGGTCGTGGTTGTTATGCTCATGGTCGTGGTTGTTATAATAAGTGTCTCTTTCTTATTAATGTTTTATCTCATTATTCTTACTGTTTTTACCTACATTTAACCTACCAATTTCTACATGTTATCATCCAAATACTTGTTCTGATTTTTATTTTACTTATCGCTGTCCTTCCTTTGTCTCCTTTTCTAGTCTCCTTCTCTACTATCCCTCTATACCATTCTTATTCTGTCCTTCCATCCCTCCATTCACACCTCCACCTCTCACTATCCCTCTCTCCCATCTCCTTTCCTCGCTCGCCTATTAAGGATAATAATGCTTCAGTCTCTCTTCTTCTCCTTCTCTTCTCCCTTTCTACCTTCTACATGCATTCCTGTTTTTATCTTTTTCTCTCTTCTCGTTTTCCATGTACAGTCAGCCACAGGAATAAGTATACTGTACACACTGTAACTGTTAGGTCCGAAAATGGTGGTAACGTTGAAACTGCGCATCCAGACGCATGATGAAACTCAGCTCCCCCCACCTGTTATCTCTAACTATTTTCTGTTTCCCCTTCTTTATTCTTCTATTTACTCATCTTCCTTCCTTTACTAATCCAAACAACATTAAAAAAAGTAGGCTAAGAGAAAAAGTGGGGGGGAGGTGGAGGGAGCCGTACGACAACTGCAATCGTGGGCCGTCAGCGTACAGCGAATGAGGGTGCGCCAAGTCCGTAGACTTGCATAGTTTTCCAGCGTAAATAAAATGGTTAATTAATGCCTGCCTAAAGAAACCATCGACATGGGACCAGGTTTGTTCCACTCTACGATTTTTTTTTTTGCGATTTTTCCACCAAGTCTGATGAAAAACGTTTGTGCCATTTCGGCTGCCCAGAACAGACAGACAGACAGACACACGGCTATTCCTATAGTATATTAGATAAAATCTATGTAAGAGAAGATTAATTAGTATGTGGATGTGAAAAGTTGGAACATTCAGCCTTTGGTAACAAAGAGGCAGTGTGACCGGCACTACACTCTACCCAGTCACAGGCTGAAGACGACCGATGTATATTCACTCTGCATGTACTGTATGTTGGATGTAGCGTTGGATTTTTTGGTAGAGGTGACGTTGAGGCTCCCGGTCACTTGGCCGGCGGACATTTGGCCAAACGGACATTTAGCAGAATGTGCGAATGGCCGAATGGACAAATGGCTGAACGGACAAATGGCCGAATGGACAAATGGCCGAACCTAGCCTAACCTGCCCTAGCCTAACCTAACCTAGCCTATACAAATATGCAAAAAAGAATTATCTATCATGCAAATGTATCACATTGCAATTAAGTTATCTTTTTATCCTGTGTCCGTCAGTGAAAAGTCCGTCGGCCATCTGTCCTGCCAAGGGTGTTGATGTATAGGTGTGTGGTGAGGTAGTGTTGACGTGTGATGTGTGGCGAAGTAGTGTTGGTGTATGGGTGTGTGGTGAGGTATTGTTGGTGTGTGGGTGTGTGGTGAGGTAGTGTTGACGTGTGATGTGTGGTGAAGTAGTGTTGGTGTATGGGTGTGTGGTGAGGTATTGTTGGTGTGTGGGTGTGTGGTGAGGTAGTGTTGGTGTGTGGGTGTGTGGTGAGGTATTGTTGGTGTGTGGGTGTGTGGTGAGGTAGTGTTGGTGTATGGTGACGTAGTGTTGGTGTATGGGTGTGTGGTGAGGTAGTGTTGACGTGTGATGTGTGGTGAGGTAGTGTTGGTGTGTGGTGAGGTAGTGTTGACGTGTGATGTGTAGTGAGGTAGTGTTGGTGTGTGGGTGTGTGGTGAGGTAGTGTTGACGTGTTATGAGTGGTGAGGTAGTGTTGGTGTGTGGTAAAGTGTTGGTGTGTGGTAAAGTGTTGGTGTGTGGTGAGGTAGTGCTAACATGTGATGTGTGGTGAGGTAGTGTTGACATGTGATGTGTGGTGAGATAGTGTTCGTGTGTGGTGAGGTGGTGTTGGTGTGTGGGTGTGTGGTGAGGTAGTGTTGGTGTGTGGGTGTGTGGTGAGGTAGTGTTGGTGTGTGGGTGTGTGGTGAGGTAGTGTTGGTGTGTGGGTGTGTGGTGAGGTAGTGTTGGTGTGTGGGTGTGTGGTGAGGTAGTGTTGGTGTGTGGGTGTGTGGTGAGGTAATTATAATAAAATAATAATAATAATTAACGGTTTATTGAAAGAGCTTGGCAGCCAGAAGGCTGAAAATATACAGTAACATATTTGGGGAATGGGTAGTGTTGGTATGTGGGTGTGTGGTGAGGTAGTGTTGGTGTGTGGGTGTGTGGTGAGGTAGCGTTGGTGTGTGGGCGTGTGGTGAGGTAGTGTTGATGTGTTATGTGTCTTGAGGATTATTATAAGATATTGGCGAGTAGGGTTAAAACCGAGATAAGGAAAGCCAAGAGGAATAATGAGGTAAGGATAGCAAGGTAGGCGAAGATAAACCCCAAAGAATTCTACCAAATGTATCAAACTAAAACACGAGAAAAGATTGGACCAATACGGTCAGATACCGGCGAGCTAACTGATAACGACGGAGAAATGAGCAATAATCTGAATAAATATTTTTGAACAGTTTTCACCACCGAAAATTTAAACATGATACTTGAGGCACCGACTCTATTCAGAGATAGTGAAGAAAACAAATTAAGCGAGATAGTAGTGACTAGTAACGATGTTAGTAAGCAAATAGACAAACTAAAGCCTATTAAGTCACCTGGTCCAGATGAGTTATTTGCCAGAGTATTAAAGGAATGTAAGGAAGAGCTTAGTATGCCCTTGGCAAAGTTGTTTAACATGTTCTTAAAAACAGGTGTAGTACCAGAATCCTGGAGGATAGCGAATGTAATACTGATTTTCAAGAAGGGGGATAGATCACTATCCTCTAACTACCGCCCAATCAGTCTAACATCAATAGTAGGCAAATTACCGGAAGCAATCATTTTCACCTCTATTCTAAATCAGCTGGAGTAGCACCGATTGATCAATGATTCCCAGCATGGCTTCACAAGTGGACGTTCTTGTCTAACTAATCTATTAACATTCTTTTCATCAGTTTTCGAATCGGTGGACGAGGGGCACAATTATGATGTGGTATATCTCGACTTTAGCAAAGCCTTCGACACAGTCCCCCACGAAAGACTAATTAGAAAGCTAGAAGCACATGGCATCAAAGGTAACATCCTTAAATGGATTAGAGCGTGGTTACAGGACAGGAAACAGAGAGTGAGCATTAACGGCACTAAGTCCCATTGGAGCAACGTCACAAGTGGAGTTCCCCAAGGCTCAGTACTTGGACCATTATTATTTATTATATACATAAACGACATAGATATCGGCATAGACCGCAACATAAGTAAATTTGTTGATGACACTAAAATAGGACGTGTTATTAAATCTGACGAGGACTCAGCAAAACTACAGGAAGATCTAAACAAATTTTTCGAATGGTCTGAAAAATGGCAGATGAAATTCAACATGGACAAATGTAAAGTACTCAGTCTAGGAGATGTAAACAGGGAAACCAGATACCAGATGAACAACGATGCCATAGAGAAATCCGACAGGGAGAGAGATTTAGAAGTAATGATAAGCAGGATCCTTAAGCCAAGTAAACAATGTGTTTTTGCTCGTAACAAGGCTAATAAAGTACTTGGGTTCATACAAAAGAGTGTTAGTTACAAGACTAGCGAGGTCATCCTAAAACTGTATCTTGCTCTTGTGAGACCACACCTGGATTAGGCAGTTCAGTTCTGGTCACCGTATTACAGAATGGATATAGAATCATTGGAAAGCTTTCAGAGGAGAATGACAAGACTAATCTCGGGCATTAGGAGCCTTGAGTATAGAGACAGGTTAAAGCATCTTAATTTGCACTCCCTCGAGAGACGTAGAGCGAGGGGCGACCTGATAGAGGTGTATAAGTGGAAGTCAGGGCTAAACAAAGGGGACATTACAAAGGTACTCAAACTATCCAACCAGGAGCGAACTCGTAACAATGGTTTTAAATTAGACAAATTTAGATTTAGGCGTGAAATAGGTAAACACTGGTTTGGAAACAGAGTAGTGGATGAATGGAACAAGTTACCAAATATCATCATAAACTCGAATACGCTGAATAGCTTCAAACATAGGTTGGGTGCTTATATGAGCAATAGGTGTTGAGTGTAAAAGGGACTGCCCAGTATGGGCCAATAGGCCCGCTGCAGTTTCCTCCATTCTTATGTTCTTATGTTCTTATGTACCATGTAGTGTTGGTGTGTGGGTGTGTGGTGAAGTGATGGTGTGTGGTGAAGGTAGTGTTGACGTGTGGGTGTGTGGTGGTGGTAGTGTTGACATTTGATGTGTGGTGAGGTAGTGTTGGTGTGTAGGTGTGTGGTGAGTTAGTGTTGGTGTGTGGTGAGGTAGGTACAGTAGGCCTGACAACACCACCCCCCTCCCACACACACACACACACACACACACACACACACACACAATTCAAGGTCAAGCAATTTCAAATTAAAGAAAAATTACTTGTTTCCAGATCGGTTCTAAGTTTTGTATTTATTTCTGAAGTATAATTATACATCTGTAAGGTAGAATGGTCCTGGAGGTACCTGGATATCTGCACTGTAATTTTCTTGGATTGGCGGAGGCGAGGCTGTGTTCTGCCCAAATAATTCTTCAATAATTCCATGTCTCACGCATAGGAAATTCCGGGTGTTGGAATGGGGCAGGATTGATCCGTGTCTGTGTGTGGGTGTGTGTGTGTGTGTGTGTGTGTGAGTAATAATTAACGGTTTATTGAAAAAGTTCAGCAGTCCGGTGACTGAAAATAAACATTGGACAGAAATGACTTATTACATACAAGGACATGGGGGGCTCGGTCGTTTAACAAAAGCTTTCATTACTAAAAGGAGCAGAAACATTACCTGAACATACAAATTATAGTTTACTGTACAGTTGATGGCCGGGACTGGTCTCTTGCCCTACTGTGTGAGATCACGTAGACAACGAGGTGCAGTAATTCTTCCTTAGGTTTTGATATGAAAGAGACACGGTGTGGTGTGGTGTTCACGTGGTACAGTATATAAAGGACTTCGCATGGTCATAGCGACACCGGGTGGTGTGGTGTTTGCGTGGTGCAGTAATTCATCCATAGGTGTTGAGAGGAAGGATCTCACTTGGTCATGGAGACACTGGTGGTGTGGTGTTTACGTGGTACAGTAACTCGTCTTAGGTTTTGATATGAACGAGACACGGGGTGGTGTGGCGTTCTCGTGGTACAGTAACTCGTCCAATGATGTTGACATGAAGGACCCATATGGTCTTGGAGACACCGTGTGATGTGGGGTGGTGTTAAAGTACCTCACTCTCAGCTGAGTAGTGTTGTGTTATCATATGGTCAGGTGTAAAGCCGACCTACGGTTGTTCCCGGGGTGGACTGATTAAAGCCACCTGGTCAGAAAATGGTGGTCAGTTACCAGGGGTGCTTATCTCTGGGAGTGGACCGCACTGGTGGGTCATGGCTCTCGCTGATACTGTCTAGTGCTGAATTTACCGGCTTAAACACTGTTCGCCACTGATCAACACTGATCCCACTTCTTTCCGAAATAAAATTGTCACTTTTGGCAGGATTATGTTGATATCCCGGTGATGACGATGGGTCAAGGAGAGGGACATGGGAAATGGGCTGACATTGGCCGGGACAGCTGCTGCAGCAGGAGCTGCGCCTGACCAGTCTTGACCATCCGGTGGTCAAGGATGTATAGTGAGTTCATGCGTTTGTCTGTCTGTTTGTCTGTCTGTGGTAGAGGCAGTGTTGGTGGGTGTGGTGGAAGTAGTTTTGGTGTGTGTGGTAGAGGCTGTGTTGGTGGGTGTGGTGGAGGTAGTGTTGGTGTGTGTGTGGTGGAGGTAGTGTTGGTGTGCGTGGTAGAGGCAGTGTTGGTGTGTGTGGTGGAGGTAGTGTTGGTGTGTGTGTGGTGGAGGTAGTGTTGGTGTGTGTGTGTCGTGGAGGCAGTGTTGGTGTGTGTGGTAGAGGCAGTGTTGGTGTGTGTGTGTGGTGGAGGTAGTGTTGGTGTGTATGGTGGAGGTAGTGTTGGTGTGTGTGGTTGAGTTAGTGTTTGTGTGTGTGTGGTGGAGGTAGTGTTGGTGTGTGTGTGGTAGAGATTGTATTGGTGTGTGTGGTGGAGGCAGTGTTGGTGTGTGGGGCAGAGGTAGTGTTGGTGTGTGTGGTAGAGTTAGTGTTTGTGTTTGTGTGGTGGAGGTAGTGTTGGTGTGTGTGGTAGAGATAGTGTTGGTTTGTGTGGTGGAGGTAGTGTTGGTGTGTGTTGTGGAGGTAGCGTTGGTGTGTGTGGTGGAGGTTGTGTTGGTGTGTATGGTGGAGGTAGTGTTGGTGTGTTGGTGTGTTTGGAAGAGGTAGTGTTGGTGTGCATGGTGGAGGTAATAATAATAATAATAATAATAATTAACGGTTTATTGAAAGAGCTTGGCAGCCAGAAGGCTGAAAATATAGTTACATATTTGGGGAATGGGTTTCGAATTACAAATAATATACAAGTAACATAAGTGATACAAATAAGATATATAATAACTAGATGGGGAAAAGCACAAACTACAGTGCATTTCAACATAGTGACAGTGCAAGAAGTAGTATTTACTGGGAGTGAATACACTGGTTTATTACAAGTTATTGATAATTTTTACAATGGTTGGGACTGGGCTGTTCTTATAGCGGTCAGTTCGTGCACGTATGGGCTGGATGCGGTTGTGGTGTCGAACAGCAATTCTCGGGCTGGGGATCTCAGGTGGTAGTAGGAGCCGGTGTCGAGGATGGTGTAGAAGCTTCTTACCAAATTTGCAAATGAGGTCGTGGTGATGGTCAGTGAGAGTCGAAAGGGCCAGTGTGTTGAGCGCTTCTTGAAATGTGGAGTAGGAAGGGAAGAGAATAATCTTGCATGCGCTCTTTTGCACTTTTTCTAGGTGTTTCCGTTGTGTGGCATTTAGGGAGGAAGACCAGGTGGGGGAGGCATAGGTGAGCTTGGGAAGTATGAATGTTGTGTAAACACTGAGGAGCTCGGGTGCAGGAACTCCGAGGTACTTGAGTCGGCGGAGGAGGTGGAGACGGAAACTGGAGGATTTGACAACTTCACTGACGTGTGGTTTCCAATTTAGTTTGTTGTCTATGGTGACGCCGAGGAGCTTCGTGGAATCTACAACCTGGAGTGTGTTCGGACCTAAAGTAAAGGAGGGAGGTGGGAAAATGTCGGAGGAGAGGGTGATGTGCATAACCATGGTCTTGGTATGGTTGATGGTGACATGGTTGTTGGTGACCCAGTTTTGGAGACTGTTCAATAAATCCTGAAGGGCGGTATAGTTGGGAGCAGAATTGTTGACGCTAATCCCAATGGTGGAGTCGTCGACATATTTCCAGCGAGCAGGGGTTTCTCTTAGGGCATCATTGATGAGCATAAGGACGCAGAGTGGTCCCATCTTGGTGCCTTGGGGGACGCCACAGGTGAGTGACTGAAAGGTGGAGACAGCCCCTCGGAAGCGTACAGCTTGGCGTCGGTCACTGAGGAAGTCTGTAAGCCATGGTATAAGACTTCTCCGAAGCC
Source organism: Homarus gammarus (assembly GCA_958450375.1). Lineage (NCBI taxonomy): Eukaryota > Metazoa > Arthropoda > Malacostraca > Decapoda > Nephropidae > Homarus > Homarus gammarus. The sequence continues at coordinate 1,143,081 of CAUDMG010004029.1, read as the reverse complement.
CGAGGTCAATAGCTTTGTTGATGATTATATTGTGGTCGACTTGGTCGAATGCTTTAGTGAAATCAATGAAGGCGACAGCTACAGACGTTTTTCGTTTCTCGAGATGGCGGTATATGTAATCGAGAAAGCTGACAAGACAGTGAGTGGCGGAGGAAGTTTTCATGTTGCCAAATTGCTGAGGGTCTACGACTCCTGCAATATCAGCATAAGCCCAGTCAAACACAAAACTTTCACAGATTAGGCTGGGTATTGGGGTGATTGCAATAGGTCGTAGCTGATTTAAGGATTGTGGGCTGGTTGACTTGGGCACTGGTGATACATAAGAGGTCTTCCAGTCAGCTGGGCATCTGGCTTGACTGATGATGGAGCATAGGGGCTTAGCAAGCTCCGGGGAGAACTCCTTGAAGAGTTTCATTGGTATGTCAATGGGGGTGGTAGAGCGTTTTAATTTTAGTTTGTCCAGGCGTTTTGCTACTTCAAATTCTTCTACTAAGTCAGTGGGAAGGGGGGCTGGTAGGTAAGCAGGGAGAGTGGTTGTGTCAAGCCGGGGGAGCGTCTGACATATAGTAGCGAAATGGTTATTTGTTTGCTCAGCTGCGTCAACATTAGTGAGATGGCTAAGGAAGGGGAGGGGGTGTGTCTTATTGTTTAGTCCACAGAGTTCTTTAAGCTTACCATACCAATGACTGATGTTGGTCTGCTTCAGGTGTTGTAATTTGGTTGGGTAGTGGGACTTCTTTGCAGTGCGTATTTCGCGGATGACTCGGTTGCGAAGGGACCTGTAGCGGATGTGGTCATTGAGATGAAAGGCTCTGTCTCTCTGTTGCATAAGTCTTTTGATCCGAGGTGTGATCCAGGGCAAGTCAGCTGGGTGAGATCTGACGGACTTCTCGGGAAGAAGTGGTGGTGAGCTTCCGTGGTGGTGTTGGTATAATTTATCCATTTGGTTTCCACGTCATCCACGCTAAGTACTTCAGTCCAGGGATGGTGAACTATCCACTGCCCGAAGAGGCGCACTGCAGAGTCAGTAATCGGCCTGTAGGTCTTGATGTAGGGTCTCTGTACTTGAGTGGGAGTGGCAGCTGGGGACCAGAGCACTGATAAGTGTGTGCTACACCCGATAGGAGGTAATAATAATAATAATAATAATAATAATTAACGGTTTATTGAAAAAGTTCTGCAGGCCGGAGGCTGAAAATATACATTGGACATAAATGACTTATTACATACATTCGTGGTTTAACAAAAGCCTTCATTAGAGAAAGGTAAAGGAACACAAAGTGAACATACAGAGTAATGTAGGTGTTGAACAGCAAACAAGTATAGTAACTCTCTCCCAGATGGTGTTAGGAGTGACCTCACGTGGTGTAGTAATTCCCTCACAGATGGTGTTATGAGGGGCATCACGTGGTGTAGTAATCCCCTCACAGATGGTGTTATGAGGGACCTCACGTGGTGTGGTAATTCCCTTACAGATGGTGTAATGAGGGGCCTCACGTGGTGTAGTAATTCCCTCACAGATGGTGTTATGAGGGACCTCACGTGGAGTAGTAATTCCCTCACAGATGGTGTTATGAGGGACCTCATGTGGTGTAGTAATTCCCTCACAGATGATGTTATGAGGGAACTGATGTGTTGTAGTAATTCCTTCACAGATGGTGTTATATGAGTGAGGTGTGGTCTCAGGCCTTCCTATCCTAGACGGATTAACACTTCACTGGTTGTTGTTGGGTCTCACGGGCAGTTATCACTGGATACCTGGGACCTCACTGTGTGAAGGTTAACTTGGGTACGACTCGGCTGTTACTGTTGAGTTGTTCTCACTGACTTAAGCACTGTTCACCACTGTTCACCTCTGTTCAACACTGGTTCCATTCCTTTCCTAAATGAAATTGTAACTTCTGGCGAGAGCTTGTTGATATTCCGGTGGGGAGGAGGGTTCAGGGGAGGGAGTTGGTATGGCCAACTTAACCGTTGACCTGGCTGCTCCCAGAGGAGCGCCAGGTACGTCTTGACCCTTCGGTGGTCAAGGTAGTGTTGGTGTGTGTGGTAGAGGTAGTGTTGGTGTGTGTGGTGGAGGTAGTGTTGGTGTGTGTGGTGGAGGTAGTGTTGGTGTATATAGAAGAAGTAGTGTTGAAGTGTTGGAGTGTGGTGGAGGTAGTGTTGTAGGTTGTAGAGCAGGTAGTGTTGGAGGGTGGAGGGCGTCAGGTAGCAGCTCCCCACCATCACATACCGAGGACAAAGTATTCCCCAGGACCTCCGCATGCTCCGACACTTCTGAAGGAAGGGGGTTCGTCCTTGACAGTGTTGGTTAACCCAGGTTGGGGGCGAGTGGTCTGGAACGACAGTGGGCGGCCTTAGAACTGGGTGGTGTTGGGCAGCAGTTGGTGGGTGGGTGGGTGGTTTGGTGGGTAGGTGGGCCCTACTTATGTAGTTTTATGGTACTGTAGGGAAATACGTCAGGATATAAGAGGTGTTAAGACATGTGGCTGGAGGAGAAGGGAGGAGTGATGGCAGGGTTGTGGTGGTGATGGTAGCGGTGGTGGTTGTAGTGGTGATTGTAGTGTTGTTGTTGTTGTGGTGGTGGTGGTGGTGGTGACGTTGCGCGTGTCTGTGGAGGTGGGAGACTCTCAGGGTGGTGTGGTAGTTAGGTTATGGGTGGTGTGATAGTTATGTTATAGGTGGTGTGGTGTGGTAGTTATGTTATGGGTGGTGTGGTAGTTGTGTTATGGGTGGTGTGGTAGTTATGTTATGGGTGGTGTGGAAGTTATGTTATGGGTGGTGTGGTAGTTATGTTATGGGTGGTGTGGTAGTTATGTTATGGGTGGTGTGATAGTTATGTTATAGGTGGTGTGGTGTGGTAGTTATGTTATGGGTGGTGTGGTAGTTGTGTTATGGGTTGTGTGGTAATTATGTTATAGGTGGTGTGGTAGTTATGTTATGGGTGGTGTGGAAATTATGCTATGGGTGGTGTGGTAGTTATGTTATGGGTGGTGTGGAAGTTATGTTATGGGTGGTGTGGTAGTTATGTTATGGGTGGTGTAGTAGTTATGTTATGGGTGGTGTGGTAGTTATGTTATGGGTGGTGTGGAAGTTATGTTATGGGTGGTGTGGTAGTTATGTTATGGGTGGTGTGGTAATTATGTTATGGGTGGTGTGGAAGTTATGTTATGGGTGGTGTGGTAGTGATGTTATTGTTTGGTGTGGAAGTTATGTTATGGGTGGTGTGGTAGTTATGTTATGGGTGGTGTGGTAATTATGTTATGGGTGGTGTGGTAGTTATGTTATGGGTGGTGTGGTAGTGATGTTATTGTTGGTTATTGTTGGTGTGGAAGTTATGTTATGGGTGGTGTGGTAGTTATGTTATGGGTGGTGTGGTAGTGATGTTATTGTTGGTTATTGTTGGTGTGGAAGTTATGTTATGGGTGGTGTGGTAGTTATGTTATGGGTGGTGTGGTAATTATGTTATGGGTGGTGTGGTAGTTATGTTATGGGTGGTGTGGTAGTGATGTTATTGTTGGTTATTGTTGGTGTGGAAGTTATGTTATGGGTGGTGTGGTAGTTATGTTATGGGTGGTGTGGTAGTTATGTTATGGGTGGTGTGGTAATTATGTTATGGGTGGTGTGGTAGTGATGTTATTGTTGGTTATTGTTGGTGTGGTAGTTATGTTATGGTTGGTGTGGCAGTTATGTTATGGGTGGTGTGGTATGTCGTGGGTTACGTTGGGCCTCCCGCACAACCCATCCCAAATGTTTGTTTAAGCAGAGATATGGTATCCGGCCAGCCCATAGGGGTCATTTCACGCCTCAAACCACATCTTAGTCAGTGGGCTTTAGACCTTGGGTGAGAGTAGACCTCCTGCTCCGTGGATTTAGAACAGGGCCCATACAGTCCTACCAGTGCTACGAGTCTGTGTGTGCAAATCCCCGAGATTGTTGTTAAGTCCAGCAAAAAGTTAATGCACCCTGTAAAGGAAATGATCAATGGTGAGGGCCTGTTTGCTACAAGAGCACTCCAGGCCGGCCTAATAGATCTAACGATTAATTCTCCAGGTTGACAAACTCTTCCTTATAACTTGCGGTACTGTGGCGTGAATGTGAGTGACTGACCTATCCATGCAAATTATAAGTCCAGTGTATGGAATTGTGCCAAATAAACGTAAGTGCAATTATCTGCCCGTATCTGTGACCCCTCTATTATTATTATTATCAAAGGAAATGAATGATTGGTTATGACCAAGTATAACCAATAACTTAGATGGATGTTGGAAGTTAATGGAATTCATTAAATCATCATTTATCAAGTACACAACGCATTGAATGCCGGAAGCAGAGTGAAATTCTACGTAGTGATACACCATAATCTCCTGGGTGAGTAATCAGTGTGAAGGTATCTGAGTTCTACGGTAAGAAAACCACTTTCTTGCATTTAAAACCTAACATGGTAGTTATGTTAAGGGTGCTGTGGTAGTTATGTTATGGTTGCTGTGGCAGTTGTGTTATGGGTGGTGTGGTAGTTGTGTTATGGTTGGTGTGGTAGTTATGTTGTGGGTGGTGTGGTAGTTATGTTATGGGTGGTGTGGCAGTTATGTTATGGATGGTGTGGTATTTGTGTTATGGGTGGTGTGGTAGTTATGTTATGGTTGGTGTGGCAGTTATGTTATGGGTGGTGTGGTCGTTAGTTTATGGGTGCAGTGGTAGTTGTGTTATGGGTGGTGTGGTAATTTTAGTAGTAGTGAACTTAGCAGTTATAATAGTAGTTATGGTAGTAAGAATGGTAGTGGTGGTGCGGACCGGATGAACGGGTGTAGGGTCATATTAGGCCGAGGTATTAGGGTGTGTCTATATATAAATCTCTTTTTTTTTTTGTAATATTGAGAATTGTTTTAATATTTTTTTTTGGGGGGGGGGGGGAAATTATTAATCTACTATTTTTTTTTCTAAAGATGTAACTTAGGAGTGATATGTTAAGGATAATAATACTTCATTTTGTTTAAAAGCTAAGACGACTGACAGGTGTAACTCCCGTGTCAGATTAGTACCACGTGTAGTGTTGTGTGAGGCACAAGTGTGTGTAGACGGGTGTGACCGAGGCCGTTTGAGGGAGTGTAAATGTGTGTTCACTTTCTCTCTCTACATATTCCAGGGAAAATATAAGGTTCTTTCGCTTTCTATATGGGAGGGGGGAAGGGAGGGGGGGGGGGGCGCTAGTGTGTGGATGTGTTTCTGCAACGGATTCTCAAAATAACTTTTGTTAACATTATTCCGTAACTAGACATTTGAGAACGCGTCTAAATGAATCACTCAAGCTATGGCACAAAGATTATGGCTAGCATTGCGTCGAAACTGTACTGGGACATTAACGTAAGAATTTAGTTAATAATGAGTCGCCCCTATTTTTCGTTTTTGGTGAATTACACGAAGAAAACAAATGTTGCACTAACCTTTAAGAATCCAATCCGTGCTGGCTGGTATTATCCTCCCATGCTATTACATTTTATTACTATTGGGATGGACTGACAAGAGCTTAAGAAGGAAGGATGTGTGGAAGGCCAAGGGAGGGTGTGCGAGGGAAGGGGGAGAGGTGGGATAACAGGGAGAGGAGTGGTGAAGGAGGGGTGAGAGGGAAGAAGGATTGGGAGGGGAGAGGGGGTGAAAGGGAAGGAGAAGAGATTGGAGGGAGGGGTATAGGCGGGAGAGAAGGAAGGGTGAGATGGAAGGAAATTTTTAGTTTAACAAAGTTATTAACAAAGATTGGAGTACAGTTTGCCTATTCTGTGTAATTCAGTCAGGTCTTGACACTGAGGGTGGTATCACTTCTCACTGTCATGCAGGATAGAGGTTCGTACACAAAGAAATACATCATAGTCATTAACAATATATATAGGTTAGAGTCATATGGGTGATGTCACTGTTCACTTCCATGCAGGACAGTGGTTCATATACATGGATGTCATTTCTATTTGAAGACTAATCAGTGTGGGCTAGAAAATTTGGGAAAAAAAACAGCAAAAATGTCCCCAAGCACTCACGATTCATTATAGTGATTACAAAGTTCATGATATAATAAGCCAGGTGGACTGAAGTCTATGACAGCGTCACATTCAATAAAATAGTGTTCAAGTGTATGCTTTAAAGGTTTATCACAAATTTACATGCCGAGTGTTCCGGTATGGCTATGGCGTTACTAACTTGCCAGATGTGTCTGTATCCTACCCTAATTTTGGCCACGACGACATAGCATTGTCTGGTTCTGTCCTTATACTGGCCATACCGGTACCTCTTGTCACAAAATTTGTCATATTTACGAATGCTACAACTGCCAGGTCTCTCTGTATTTCTCAGTTCTTCTAGATCAGAGTTCATGATTTTGACTTGAATGTTTTTAAGTACAGCATTGGACAGGCCAAGGTCACGGTCAACATTTTCTTTCTTCCATGCCTCATTGGCCAAACAAATTCGATACGAGAGTTGTTTTCATTGGCAGTTATTACATTTATTTTAATATCACATACAACCTTAGACATAGAATCTGACGGGCTGTTCATTAATTTCAAAGCACTTTGAGAGTCACAGAAAATCACCCCACCTCCATTTTCTTTAAGGTAGTCTGTGGCTAAGTAGATTCCAGTTAGTTCAGTTTGTGTTGTGCTGGCCCAGTTGTTAAGACTTTGCCTGTTTGACACTATCATCTCTTTTTCTTTATATATTACAATTGCACAGCCTGTTCTACCTGTGTTTGTCTGCACAGAACCATCAGTAAAAGCATAACATTCACTTGATTTAATACTCTCTATGTGTCTGTTAATAGTTTCTAGTGTGACACATCTCATCGTTGTTTAACATTTGCTCACTACCAACAGGACTGTAATTAATAGGAACTGATATATCCAGCCAAGGAGGAGTGGCATTAATAGGTTCGTCTGGGGTGATTGGGACATTGAGTTTCAAGAGATCTGCAACACTTTTATGAAGCCACGCCCCAAAGAGAGTCTTTTGTGGAAGGTTAGCGAGATAGACGGGATTGCTTTGATAGAACATCAACTCAGTTTAAGCTGTAGTTTGGGGACCATTGTTCTCCAAAACTTTGACACAAAACAGATAGGGAGGGCAGCCCGAGCTCTTTCCTCATGTTTACAATTCTGGTTGATTTTGGGCAACCTAGAATGATGAGCATGGCTTAATTTTGCACAACCTCAAGGCTATTGAGTTGTTTAGGCGGAATAATAACAAGATGGAGAACACGATAGTCAACTACAGAACGAATGAAGTGAAGATAGAAAGTACAGTACGAGTATAGGTGATGTTAATTCCATAGCCCTTGCCAATAAGGGTGGTGAGGGGTTTAATGCACTGCATTAGTTTGGCACGAAGATTGCCGACAAAGATTGCATCATTCACACATATTCCAAGATATTTATATGAGATACATAGTTTGAAGGGCATGCTGTTAATGTTAAAGTCAAGCGGCAGAGGGTGAGCAGGACGAGGATTGAGGACCCTTGTCTTGTCAACAGATATTATGAGACCACATTCCACAGTCCTCCGAGCAATTACATCCAGCAAGGCTTGGAGCCTGAGCTTGGTCTGTGTCATAATGCAGATATCATCAGCATAGACTATTACAGCTTCGTTTGGCTGCACTGGAATGTCAGCAATAAGCTTGTGCATCAGTATATTAAAGATCATAGGACTTGACACTCCTCCCTGAGTCGTGCCAAGCTCAAATGCTCTCATTCTGGTACTTTTGACTCCCCTAAACAGAACACTGGCATACCTGTTGGACAGATAACCCTTTATCTATGTCAAGAGGTTACCTTGGATGCCAAAATTAGCTAGTTGTTCAAGTATAATGTCTCTATTAGCTACATCAAAGGCTGATTTAAGGTCTATGAAGGCTGTTTATGTCTTATCTTTTGAATGAACAAGATATTCTGCAAAGCATGTCTGTGTCCTGCGCCGGGGCATGAACTCAAACAGATTAGGGGCCAGTTTGTCTTCGACTTGAAACATGAGATGGTTGAGAACAACTCTTACAAGGACTTTGCACACACAGGATGTGAGTGCAATGGGCCTGAAGTTTGGAGAGTTAGCTTTAGGGATTGGTACTATGTTTCCTTGAGTCCATGTCTTAGGCAGAATACCCTGTGTGAGGCTCTTTTGATACAGATCAAGCAGAGGATGGTTAGGGACCTCATTTAACAATCTCAGGGTGTTATAGGTTATGCCATCCTCATCAGGGGAGGATGACTCACCTTTCATTATTGCGGTTGTTAGTTCTTGGTGCATTATAGGAAACTGGTCGGTAAGGTCTGGTGAGGAACAGGCTATTCCAATATTGAAACCCTTATTAATGTGTGTGGTTTTAAGATATTGCTGTATGTCAGGAGGCAGGGAAGTGATTTGTGACACATTAGACTATTGGTCTAATAGCATGTCAGCATATTCTGCAGGACTGTGATGAAGTTGGACTGGGGTGGGTGACTTAGTAATGGCTCTAATTTTGTTCCACACTTCGGCTAGAGTGGATATTCTATTAATCCCCTGTAAGAATTGTTCCCAATAGGTGCTCTTTTAGCTTTGAGGAATGCCAAGAGGTTATCACTAGTTTTAATTTGCTGATAAGTGTTGGCAAGCTGTTTTACATTCTCTCCTTCTTTGGTGAGGATGGGGCCATGTGTCCACAGAGGTGGTTTCGTGCTGCTCCCCTTCCTCCTTGACTTAACCCAGGTGGTATAATATGTGGTAATGACATTTACAAGATCACAGTAAAATTCATCCACTGACCCAGGTGTATATCCAGCATACCATCTATGGCTGTAGGCCTTGAAGTGCAGTTTAAGATCATCTGGGATGTTAATTCTGAGCTTAGGATGGGGTTCACACTTGACATCAGCAACAGTGTATTCAGTAAGTATTGCATAATGATCACTGACTAGGTGGTCTGAGATGACCTTAGCTTTGACATTACTGTCTACTGGGTTATACCCAATCACATAATGAAGTCTGCCTTCCATCAGATGTGTCACTTTCTCTGCGTCGTATACAGTGATATTATGATTATTGGTGTAATTCACAAACACCCTCCCATTAGAGTTACACTGGACATCACCGAGGACAGTGTGACGAGAGTTAAAGTCACCCATTCACAGCATAGCATTGTTACCTGATGGCTTTGGTAATACATCCTCTCGCAGCTCATTACACCGAACATAGATGTTATACAGTGAAAATTGACTGCTTGCTATCTTTACTGTAAATTGTTGATAGTGAATACTTTCATCATTGTGAGTTTTGATCCATTTACAGACCAGACCATTCTTTACAAAAGTGAGCAGGTCACTTCCTGCTCCACTATTGTATGCTGTAAACCCAGCTACCCTGGGTGCAGCTTTCTTCTGGGTGCTGGGCGTGTGAGGTTCTTGTAAACTAATTACATCAATGTTAAAAAGTTTAACAAACCATTGTAGGTCATTAATTCTGCGGTTATCACTCCGGATGTTCCATGGAATGAACCGAAGCGTTCGTGTTACTCGTTCCACTTTGAACTTAGTATAGAGAGTCGCGCGTTGGCTTCATAGATGAACCTGACCAATAAGTTAACCGTTTCAAATTCATCACCCCTGGGGTTCTTGACAATGCGCCTCACGGCCCCTATTCCAGTATGATTTTTATACACAGGTTTCTTCATTAGTCCCGCGAGTTCCTTCTCCGAAAATATTGGAAGAAGTGCTGGGTTATGGACAGTTTTCAGACCTGGGGTTATTAAAGAGACCACGCTGGCAGTCTGGGGCTCATTCTCCCCAATCATGCTTCCATGGGGTTGGAAGGTAGGAGGAATGGGAGGAGGAAAATGAAAGAAAGGTTTGGAGATGGAATGAAGAGGTAATAATTATACTGTAGCTAGCTGGAGAAGGTGAATACTCGTATCTGTTATAAAGGAAGAGGCGGGGGATTAATTAGAGGTTTTTGCGACACTATAAAAACGAAAATAGCAGAAGTTAGTAACAATAAAACTACCAAACACGAAGACTGAAAATTGCACATGAGTTTATATATATATATATATATATATATATATATATATATATATATATATATATATATATATATATATATATATATGCTGATAACCACCAGGAAAGAAGAAAACACGAAGTTCCCAAGCGCTTTCGTGTAATTCACATCTTCAGGGGTGAGTACAGTCTGTACTCACCCCTGAAGATGTGAATTACACGAAAGCGCTTGGGAACTTCGTGTTTTCTTCTTTCCTGGTGGTTATCAGCATATACCTAGATCACGCGCACCTACAGTGATTTACTTGCATATATGTATATATATATATATATATATATATATATATATATATATATATATATATATATATATATATATATATATATATACATATATATATATATATATATATAGGTTTTTTTTTTACTGAAGTACCGATCAGGAAATGTAAAAAAAAAAAAAAAATTATGCAGCGTCGAATCTAATTAGTGTTGAGAAGTCACTGCAATTCCATCCAGCCACTTGTAAGTCATCGGGAAAGTGTTACAAGTTTAGTTTAACAACTTTATTGACAAAGCTTGGACTACAGTTTGCCTATTCTGAGTAATTCAGTCAGGTCTTGACACTGAGGGTGGTATCACTTCTTACTGACACGCAGGACAGAGATTCATACACAAAGAAATACATCATATTCATTAGCAGTATATAAAGGTCAGAGTCATGTGGGTGATGTCACTGTTCACTGCCATGGAGGACAGTGATTCATATACATTGCACGTCATATTTTAATTGAAGACTAATCAGTATGGGCTAGCAAATTTTGGATAAACAGCAAGAATGTCCTCAAGCACCCCTGATTCAATGTAGTAATTACAAAGTTCATGATACAATAAGCCAGGTGTCTTGAAGTCTTTGACACTGTATGCTTTAAAGGTTTATCACAAAGTTTACATGCTGAGTGTTCCGGTATAGGTACAGCGTTACTAATTTACTAGATGTGTGTGTACAAAAATGCCGTGAACATGAATGGCCCTATGTTTAGTAGCGTTCACCGATTAGGATTCACTAAGTAGCTTCCAGAATATGTTATCACTACTCTCAGGAACTATGATAGTATTGAAGCAGCATTCATTTATATTATTATTGAAATATACAAGACAGCCGCTTAACGGCGGTATCATACTGTATACGGAATAAAACAGCATAAAGTGACCATTCAGGGAGGTGTCTATTAAGGTCACCCCATTTCGCCAGAGTTCTTTCTATCATTAATGGGGGAAGTTTTAAAACACTTTTAATTGGAAACCAGTTTAGATATCAACGATGTGTTCTTAAATCACCTTCGACAGTGTTCCAATACTTACCTTAAACCCGTCAGAGCTATAGATACGTACCAAAACACATATCACCTACGTCTGGTTCTTCAACTCTTAATCTGAAATGAGTTTGATCAGAGCGCATTTCCTGTGTTAAGCGACACAAGCGAATCATTAACGTTCCTACCTCGTACTCCCCAATGATGATCATGTAGGAAGACTTAGTGCGTGTATAAATCACATAGTGAACTATTTGCTCGAATACTGTATACGTTGAGAATTCTTTCCATATTTCAACTGTCTAGCAATAACGATATGATTTTTTGCTCAGGATATGAGGAATGGACCAATCAACATGGCATGTTTTTAGTCGATTTTTCTCCTCAGCAACTTTGTGCAAGCATTATATTTACGATGGCGCCTCTAACTACCAACAGGTTATTATACCATTGTGGCCAGATATCAACCCTGTGCTGCTCGTGGCATTACCATCCCAAAAGGATGGCTGTACGCGTGAGCGGTCTCACAGAGCGTGACATGTGGGGGCACTTCCGGTTGCCTCTGCCTGCAGTTTGATTATGCTGCAGTGTCCTCTCCACGAGACACACGCTCACCACCACCCAGGGATAATTGTATATGTGTTTCGGTGCACTGAACTGAAAAACCGGGGGTATTCAGGCTACCTCCCACACTTGAGAAAAGTTGCACTTTCCTCTTCCATAAGACAGTCCCATGAAATTTCTATGGTTTGTACAATGGGACCATGACTCTCTTCCAGAACCCGAGGAATATAACTGTGTCAATACGTCTATTAATTGATAAACACATCCTTTGGTAACAACCGTCACCCAGATAATTGACGCAAAAAACAAAAACAGGCGCAGGTGTAAAAGAGGTGAGTTTAAAGGTGTTGTTCTGTGTATGAGCGAGACACTAAGAGCTAAATTAATGGGTGTTTACCATACAATATATTACCTTACCCAGCCCACAATTGCAGAGTAAGGTATTATTTCCGGTCGTCTGTTCTGTTCGTCTGTACTTTCCCAAAATAACTGAAGAAAAGGTTTCTGGATTTGCACCAAACTTGGCAGGTTTGTTCAACATGTGACAAGGTCCACATAATACACTTTTGGTGTACCAAGTGTTGTCATGGTAACGGTTTAAGCAATAATGATTTTTAGGTTAAAAAACAATGACATGCGTCTTCAGCTGTGACTGCTTGTTTTACTGTCACAGCGTCATTATTTTCATAATTTATGCTGCCATGGTGACGGTTCGCGTGCTGGGCTTGCATCTGCTCGAATAATTTTTAATTAAAAGATACAATGACTGAAATTACATGCAAATTTAAAAAATTAATTCGTAAAAAACGGTACACTTATACAGTGATCACTTATTTATTAATGAAGTGATGCCTCAATACACGTCCTGTAGATGTAAAAAACTACAGGAAATGTGTTGTAAATGCTTAATTTGTTGACAATGTTGGATGGATGTTTAATAACTCAGACATTTGAGATGAGACCACCACAGCGGCCCTTTGAGCGGGCTGTGTTGGCCTCCATCACTATTGGTGTTTCATATCTTAATGCTACTCTCTCTCTCTCTCTCTCTCTCTCTCTCTCTCTCTCTCTCTCTCTCTCTCTCTCTCTCTCTTCGAATACCGAACCACCGTGGACTTGTATGGCAATTTTACCAAATATCTATCTATCTATCTATCTATCTATCTATCTGTCTGTCTGTCTGTCTGTCTGTCTGTCTGTCTGTCTGTCTGTCTATCTTTATCCTGGCCTTACACACACACACACACACACACACACACACACACACACACATCACACTGCTTAATTAGTTTCCTGGATTTTCTGCACAAAAACCTTGAGAAACGTAAGACATCATTGGCCCTTGCCCTTGTTGACTTCAGGAAGGCTTTTGACCTTTTTGATCACTGTACTGTTATCAACAAGGCCATTGCACTAGGGCTGCCCACCGACCTGGTCTCATGGCTCAGATTTCCTGAGTGAGCATCGTCAGGTAGTCAGGTACCAGGGTTCTGTCTCCACATTCCAACACCTCACCTGCGGTGTTCCCCAGGGGACCAAGATGGGACCACTGTGCTGCCTAGTCCTGATCAACGACGCTTTATCCGACACTCCTCACAGGTGGAAGTACATGGATGACTGTACTGTGGGGTTACGGTGGACAACACCTCACCTGACTACTAATCGCTACAAGGCACCCTAGACAGGCTACAGGCATGGACTACGGAGAACAAGGTCACCATCAATCACCCCAAAACCATAGTCATGCACTTCAATCCCGCCACCACTCCAGTGCAAGCTCTGGCAGTTACAGTGGGTGCCCATCCTCTCCAGTTAGTGCAGTCTGCCAAACTCCTGAGTGTTACTATAGACCACAAACTGGACTGGAAGGCCCATGTAAACAACACAATCAAGGCAGCCTCGTACCGGCTCTACTTGCTATGACGTCTCAGGTCACTTGGGGCACCCACATCAGAGCTGAGGACTATCTACAACGCCTTTATTCTCCCTAACTTAACGTATGCGTCACCAGTCTAATCATCTTCTCTTAACTCCACCCAACAACATCAGCTAGAGAAGGTACAGAAGAGGGCCTGCAGAATCATGCTCGGCACAGACTACTCCAGCTACAACGACGCTCTCTCCACCCTGGAAATGCCATCCCTCAGTGACCTCCACCACCACTCACTAGCAGGGTTTAGCAGTGGACTACTGCACCATCCTCGTCATCGCCACCTACTGCCACTGGCAGTCCCCCGCCCACCTCGTGCAGTCCTCCAAGACAACAAAATTCAGCCCATAAGAGCCCATATTGTTAAAATAATAAACAGCTCCTGATTTATGTACTGTACAGCCCTGTAAATGTATTGAACGTATATTATTATGTCTAAATCACATGTAAGTTTGTATATTTTTAGCCCCCGGCTGCAACTCTATTAATAAATCGTTTATTATTATTATTTATTATTATTACACACACACACACACACACACACACACACAGGTGTTCCAGTGTTTCCCTCTTCCTGTGTGGCTTTACCAAAACACACAGAGCATTGTTAACGTTGAAAACCAAGGACCGCCAGACCAGGGCCCGGGTTCTTGAAAGGTTTGTACAGTATATATATCAATAAGTTCTCGTCGCTGATTACGTGAGGACGCATCTGAGTGACTTATATACTGGCACACACCAAGGTAATGGACAAAAATGGCGTAAGAATTGAAATAAGACTCTACGCTAACTGGAATGTGCCTCCCCACCCCCCCAAGTTTGTGACTAAAAATTAAATTAGGTAAACACAGCAAGGGGGAGGGGGTGTATTTACAGTAGGGGCTCTGAAGGGGTGGATAGAACAGTTTGGTTCTTATACCGGGGGGGGGGGGGGTTCTTAAGAGTCACTGGGTTAGATTAAGTGCTTCTTGCCGACGTTAACTGAAGTTCAAAGATTCTTTTATCTACCATGCGACTCCCTTAGCGTACGTACGAACCTCTATTTAACCCTTATTTAACCCTTTAGAACCCTTGTTTAAGTCTTAAATCGTCAATCCATCCCTTAAGGTATTATTCAGATTTTTGGGATCATCTGAAGAATATTTTCCCCCTGCCTATTTCACTTGAAGATTAACTACCCTAACGCTAACCTAATATAACTTAACTTAAATTAACGCTAACCTAGCCTAACTTAACGCTAACCTAACCTAACTTAAATTTAACTTAACAGACCCTAACGTAACTTTGACTTAACCTAACCCCTCCTAAGAGGAGTAAGGGTGGTTAATCTTCAGGTGAAATACGTTGGATCTGCATGCCTGGTATCGTGTTCTCACTCAACACCACCGATAAGGACGTTGTTCGCGGTGTACGCAAAGAAAAATACACCTGTATGCAATATGCAGTCCTGGGGGGGGGGGGGGAGGGGACGTGTTGTATAGCATCTTCTTGCCTCTACCGATGTGCCTGGGATGTGTTGCTAAGGGTGGTGTTCGTGCAAAAGATTAAGGATATTTCAGTCTTCTTGAGGGACTCGTCAGTATTATGAAGTGTTGTTTAGCATTTTCATACTGCTAGTTTGGTGATTAATGGTATTATGGGTGATATATACGCTGAAGACAAGGGATTGTCCAGCCTTATATAGATACTTGTAGTGTTGTGGAGTATTATATAGCTTCTTGCTGCTGCTGGCCATGAGGGGTGTGGGGTAGCGGGGGAGGGGGGGCTGCATCGACCTGTGTAAGAGTGGCGTGCGGGAGAAGGTAATGAGCGGATTAAACCATGACACTGATTCCCACATTCTGTGTTTAATACAAATTAAGGGTCGTCCGTATCCATGGCCAGTCCGTTTCCGTGTCCGTGTCCGTGTCTAGCTGGGATGAGGGTTTTTAAGTGTCCCCGGTATTGTAGAGTGACCTGTGGTTTGTGTAACTACAACCTGTGTGTGTCAAACGCCATGAGCAGCTCCCGTTCACACACACACACGCACTCTCTCTCTCTCTCTCTCTCTCTCTCTCTCTCTCTCTCTCTCTCTCCATATTAATCTCGTCATTCCACCAAGCTGCATTTCACTGAGTGGCCGCATATCACTAGCTTAATATGGCTCTTCTGCACCCGTGATAAATAGTTATAAGGCAGGACCCACCAGGACCCGCTTCTCAGCATCTCCCCCTCCCCCCCCCTTCCTCTGATCCGGTATAAGTAATAACTTGCAGTTTTCTTGATACACCAGTAGGTCGTGGTTAGTACTGTTTATTGGCCCACTGTCGAACCCGAAATACAGCGTTTTGGGCTCATGTTGTCAAGAGTTAATTCACAGGGCCTTAGAAACACTGTGTGAGTTACTCTTGTAAAATTTGGTTGTTCTGGGCTTGGAGATAAAACTTGGACGTTGCTGAACCTGTAAATTTCCTTTTCATCAGTGTTGTGTAAAGGGGACATTTTTAAGTTATAAGAGAAACTCCATCAGTTGTTACAATCACTTTAGAAGGACGAGGTCAGTATTTAGAAGGAGAACGTTGGGCATTTAAGAGGGACTCATTCAGTTGAGATTCATTTGACTTATAATACTCACATGTAGTTGAAGGTAATTTTTTACCTCACTTGGACATCCAGAATTACACACACACACACACACACACACACACACACACACACAAACCCATTAACCTGTATGAGTCACCTGTTGGATGATATTGTACAATTGAACTCAGAGAGCCTCAGTTTTATCTCTGCTATAGTGAAAGGCCCATTGCTCTGATCCTTCTTCTACTTACTACCTTGCTGTCACTCGGAATCGAGTATGACGATCATCCAACTATGATACGATGGTATGAGTTATTAAGGATGTCACCTAGGTTGGTGAGTTGTGAGGTGACTAAAGAGGCCCATACGGGACCAGCAGGGTCGTTCACAGATGTTGCACGTGTGAAGGGCGGCAGCGTCTTTCCGGCATTGGCGCTTGTCTGCCTCGTTTTGCTGTCGGGCTAACTCGAAAGTATTGTTACCTTCTTGTGCGGTGCTCCTCCAAGCATTAAGGGGGGGGGGGGGAGTATTCGTCTCCCAGGTCATGGGGTCGATTTGGCACTTTTTCAGGTTTATCTTAAGACTATCCTCATACCTTTTCAGTTGTCCGCCTGCGTTACGTTTACTATTCGTTGGGTGACTGTAAAGTACAATAGCTGCTTTGGAAATCTACTGTCGTGCATGCGGGGAATATGGCCAGTCCAGCATAGATGTTCATGAATAATGGTAGCCTCGATACTCCTACAGTTGGTGTCAGTAAGAATACTGGTATTTGTTCTCTTGTCTTCCCAGCGAACTCGTAGGATGGAACGCAGACTACGTTGGTGAAAGTTTTCAAGTGCCTTGAGGTGCCTCCTGGTTGTGAACCATGTCTCGCTGTCATATAGCAAGGTGGGGAGGACCACTGCTCGATATACGTGTAACTTTGCAGATAATTTCAGCTCCCTACAGCTGAAGACACGGTTTCGGAGTCTACCAAAGGCTTGAGATGCACATCTGATCCGGTGATGAATCTCTTCATCGATGTCTGAGGTGGTGGACAGGTGGGAGCCGAGATACCGACAGTGGGTAACATTAGAGAGGGTAGTACCATTAAGCTGGATGGAGGGTGGAGGTGTGGCTGAACCAGGGGCAGGCTGAAATAGAATCAAGGTCTTACGTACATGCTCTTATCATTTCCATCTACACTTGTTATACGACCTTCCCTTACTCGTGTTTCCCCATTAGAACGAGAACAGAAGTAGGAATTGGATTAAAATTTGTTGTGTGGGTATTTCAAGTGAAATAAAAAAAAGTTTACTTTTAACTTATTTATTATGAGCTGTCCGAAGTTGGGATTTTCCTCGGACCATCATGAGTGCTGGTTGTATATTACTACTCATAATAATATCAAGTCTCACATGAGTGCATTATGGGATGGGCAGATGTTTACATAACAACATAAGAATGGATGAAACTGCAGTAGACTATTGGCCCATAATGGGCATCCCGTTTACACCCAACCTCTATCGCTCATATATCCATCCAACCTATATTTGAAGCTATCAGGCGTGTTAGAATTAATGATGATGTTTGGTAACTTGTTCCACTCATCCGCTACTTTATTTACAAACCAGTGTTTACCTATCTCGCGCCTAAATCTAAATTTGTCTAATTTAAAACCATTGCTACGAGTTTTCTCCTGGCTGGATAATTTAAGTACCTTTGTTATATCACCTTTGTTTAACCTTGACTTCCATTTATACACCTCGATCATATCGCCCCTCACTCTACGTCTCTCGTGGGAGTGTAAATTAAGATGCTTTAATGTTTCTCTGTACTCAAGGTTTCTAATGCCCGGGATTAGTCTTATCATCCTCCTCTGAATGATTGGGATTCTTTATCAATTCTGTAGTACGATGACCAGAACTGAACCGCGTAATCCAAGTGAGGTCTCACAAGCACAAGATATAATTTAGGATAACCTCGCTTGTCTTGTAACAACTGACTAAGTGCTTCACATATGTCCACATTAAATTTCATCTGCCATTTTTCAGACCATTACATTTTTTTAGATCTTCCTGTAGTTTTGCCGAGTTCTCGTCAACTTTAATTATATGCACTATTTTAGTGTTTTGGCAAATTTTACCTAATTTGCTGTCTACGCCTATGTCTATGTCGTTTATGTATATAATAAATAGTAATGGTCCACGTACTGAGTCTTAAGGTACTTCACTAGTGACGTTACCCCAATCGGATTTAGTGCCGTTGATGCTTACTCGCTGTTTCCTGTCCTGTAACCATGCCCATTTTAAGATATCTCCTCCCATTCCGTGAGCCTTCACTTTTCGTATTAGTCTTTCGTGGAGGACTCTGTTGAGGGCTTTGCTTAAGTCGAGGTAAACCACATCATAATCGTGTCCGTCATCCATTGATAAGAAAACAGTTGAAAAGAATGTTAATAGATTTGTCAGAAATGAACGCCCACTTGTGAAGTCTTCTTGGGACATTGATCAACTTGTGATTGCTTCTCGAGATGATTTCAAGTAGAGTTTGAAATTATTACTTTCAGCAATTTGCCTACAATTTATGTTAAACTGATTGGATTCTGTCACTACACCCGCTTTAATGACATGTTAAACAAATTTGCTAAGAGTATGCTAAGTTCTTCCTCACATTCCTTTAATAACCAAGCAGTTTGATGTCATCATAGATAGCAATTTCACATGTTCCTTCTCATCCACTTAATGACCTGACCTGCATCACCCCTTCTCATTAAGACCTCAGATATCTAATGGTACAAGGAGCCTTACCAGGTGCTATACAGGTGTTTTAATAACCCTGTAACCTATTAGAGAACACTAAAATAGAGTTACCATTGTAAAAGCTGTTTCTTGCCCCTCGCAGCAACACAACACCAAACAATACAAGGTGAAGATTATATATATTAACATTTATGATATGAAGGCAGAGGCTCACAAAATAAGTCGGTAAGTGAAAGACGCGGAGATAAGATACGAGGAGGAGTCGCGGTGTAAAGATAACCAAGTTGTGAACAAATGGAGAGAGAGAGAGAGGAGAGAGAGAGAGAGAGAGAGAGAGAGAGAGAGAGAGAGAGAGAGAGAGAGAGAGAGATTATGGTACGAGAATATGTGAATAAATTGCTAGATCATTAAAGTGGAATGTAGTAATTAGTAAAGAGGGAAGACGGACGGCAAGTGTGTGTTATTGCCTCTCACCTACCTGATTTACCCGTGCACCACACATAGCCCACATGTCTGTAAACACACACACGCACACAACCCGCATGCTTGCATGGAAACACACAGATATGGACGCAGAGAGAGAGAGAGAGAGAGAGAGAGAGAGAGAGAGAGAGAGAGAGAATGCTTGCAGGGAAGCACACGCACACACACACACACACACACACACATACACACACACACACACACACACACACACACACACACACATGCACACAGATATTACATGTATTCATACACACAAGTACTGTACTCAACAGTATATGGACGCTCACACGAAAGTCAAATAAGTGAACACACACACACACACACACATGTACTTAAGTGTGATGGTAAGGTGAGGTAATGCAGACGCAGCTTCCGTGAGTGTGGAGCTACGAGCCGCCATACAGATGTATCCTCTTGAATAGTTCAGTGAAGGGGGAGGAGGGAGGCACACGACGGCGAGGGAGAGGTGAAAAATGATGAGGCATACAGAAGAACTGGAAGTAAAGAGAAAATAGGAGGGACAGGCAAAATATGAGGAAAGACTATAAGGTGAAGGACTGGGAGGTGGAATAAAGGAGGGGGGGGGGGGGAGGGAAAGAGTTGGGAGGGAATGATGGAAAAATCCCCTAAGGATTTTTAACAACGTCATTGGCAAAACTTGGGGTACAATTTGCCTATTCTGAGTAGTTCAGTCAGGTCTTTGGGTTAGGAGGGGAGGGTGAGGGGGGGAGAGTACAGAACCGGCAGACCCATACGTAGAAGGGGGCAGCATAAGGGAAGGGAGGACTGGAGAGGGGCTTTTTTTTAAGTTTAACAAATTTATTGGCAAAGCTTGTAGTACACTTTGCCTATTCTGAGTAATTCAGTCAGGTCTTGACACTGAGGGTGGTATCACTTCTCACTGCCACGCAGGACAGAGGTTCATACACAAAGAAATACATCATATTCATTAACAGCTATAAATGTATAGAGGTCAGATTCATATGGGTAATGTCACTGTTCACTGCAATGCAGGACAGAGGTTCGTACACAAAGAGATGCATCATATTCATTGACAGTACATATACATATATGTACACACACACATACACATACATATACATATATACATATACATATACATGTACATATATATACACATATGCACACATACACACATACATACATACATATACGCCGGTCAGATTCATGTGGGTAATGTCACTCTTCACTGCCATACAGGACAGAGGTTCGTACACAAAGAATGCATCATATTCATTGACACTATATATAGGTCAGATTCAAGTGGGTAATGCCGCTGTTCACTGTCATGCAGGACAGAGGTTAGTACACAAAGAAGGAAATACATCATATTCATTAGCAGTATATATAGGTCAGTGGATCACATACATTGGAGTCATATTCTAATTGAAGATTAATCAGTGTGGGCTAGCAAATTTGGGATAAACAGCAAGAATGTCCACAAGCACACCTGATTCAATGAAGTAATTACATAGTTCAAGATACAATAAGTCAGGTAGCCTGAAATCTTTGACAGTGTCACATTCAATAATATAGTGTTCAAGTGTATGCTTTAAAGGTTTATCACAAAGTTTACATGCTGAGTGTTCCGGTATGGGTACAGCGTTACTAACTTGCCAGATGTGTCTGTATCCTACCCTAATTCTGGCCACGACTACAACACATTGTCTGGTTCTGTCCTTATGCTGGCCATACCGGTACCTCTTGTCACAAAATTTGTCATATTTACTAATGCTACAACTCTCAGGTCTCTCTGCATTTCTCACTTCTTGAATGTTTATAATTACAGCATTGGACAGGCCAAGGACACGGTCAACATTTTCTTTCTTACATGCCTCATTGGCCAGTCTATCAGCACGGTCATGATACCTGATTCCAACATGGGACGGAATCCACAAAAATTCGATGCGAAAGTTGTTCTCATTGGCAATTATCACATTCCTTTTAATATCACATACAACTTTAGACATAGAGCCTGACGGGCTGTTCATTGATTTCAAAGCACTTTGAGAGTCACAGAATATCACCCCACCTCCATTTTCCTTAAGGTAGTCTGTGGCTAAGTAGTTTCCAGTTAGTTCAGTTTGTGTTGTGCTGGCCCAGTTGTTCAGCCTTTGTTTGTTTGACACTATCATCTCTTTTTCTTTATATATTACAATTGCACAGCCTGTTCTACCTGTGTTTGTCTGCACAGAACCATCAGTAAAAGTATAACATTCACTTGATTTAATACTCTCTATGTGTCTGTTAATAGTTTCTAGTGTGACACATCTTACCACATCGGTGTTTAACATTTGCTTACTACCAACAGGAGTGTAATTAATAGGAACTGATATGTCCAGCCAAGGAGGAATGGCATTAATAGGTTCGTCTGGGGTGATTGGGACATTCAGTTTCAAGAGATCTGCAACACTTTTATGAAGCCACGCCCCAAAGAGAGTCTTTTGTGGAAGGTTGGCGAGATGGTCGGGATTACTTAGATAGAACATCAACTCAGTTTGAGCTGTAGTTTGAAAACCAATGTTCTTCAAAACTTTGACACAAAACATGGTATTAAGTAGAGCTATCCTCTCAGATAGGGAGGGCAGTCCGAGCTCTTTCCCCATGTTTACAATTCTGGTTGATTTTGGGCAACCTAGGATGATGCTCATGGCTTCATTTTGCACTACCTCAAGGCTGTTGAGTTGTTTAGGCGGAATAGTCACAAGATGGAGAGCATGATAGTCAACTACAGAACGAATGAAGTGAAGATAGAAAGTACGAGCATAGGTCATGTTAATTCCATAGCCTTTGCCAACAAGAGTTCTGAGGGGTTTAATGCACTGCATTAGTTTGTCACGAAGGTTGCTGACAAAGTTTGCATCATTCACACAAATTCCAAGATATTTATAGGAGCTACATAGTTCCAAGGGCATGATGTTAATGTGATAGTCAAGAGGCAGAGGGTGAGCAGGACAAGGATTGAGGACCCTCGCCTTGTCAACAGATATTATGAGACCACATTCAACAGTTCTCCGAGCAAATACATCCAGCAAGGCTTGGAGCCTGAGTTTGGTTTCTGTCATAATGCAGATATCATCAGCATAGCATTACGGCTTCGTTTGGCTGAACTGGAATGTCAGCAATAAGCTTGTGCATCAGTATATTAAAGAGCATAGGACTTAACACTCCTCCCTGAGGCGTGCCAAGCTCAAATGATCTCATTCTGGTACTTTTAACTCCCCTAAACAGAACACTGACATACCTGTTGGACAGATAACCCTTTATCCATGTCAGGAGGTTACCTTGGATGCCAAAATTAGCTAGTTGCTCAAGTATAATGTCTCTATTAGCTACATCAAAGGCTGATTTAAGGTCTATGAAGGCTGTTTGTGTCTTATCTTTTGAATGAGCAAGATATTCTGCAAAGCATGTCTGTGTGCTACGCCCGGGCATGAACCTGTACAGATTAGGGGCGAGTTTGTCTTTGACTTGAAACATGAGACGGTTTAGAACAACTCTTTCAAGGACTTTACACATACAGGATGTGAGTGAAATTAGCCTGAAGTTTGGAGAGTTAGCTTTAGGGATTGGAACTATGTTTCCATGAGTCCATGTCTTTGGCAGAATACCCTGTGTGAGGCTCATTTGATACAGGTCAAGCAGTGGATGGTTAGGGATCTCATTCAACAATCTCAGGGTGTTATAGGTTATGCCATCCTCACCAGGGGAGGATGACTCGCTTTTCATTAGTGCTGTTGTTAGTTCGTGGTGCGTTATAGGAAACTGGTCTGTAAGGTCCGGTGAGGAACAGGCTATTTCAATATTGAAACCCCTATTAATGTGTATGGTGTTAAGATATTGTTGTATGTCAGGAGGGAGGGAAGTGATTTGTGACACACTAGACCATTGGTCTAATAGCATGTCAGCATATTCTGCAGGGCTGTGATGAAGCTGGACTGGGGTGGGTGACTTGGTAATGGCTCTAATTTTGTTCCACACTTCTGCTAGAGTGGTTGTTCTATTAATCCCCTGTAAGAATTGTTCCCAATAGGTGTTTCTCACCTGACGTTTGAGTTCACGAAATTCTCTGTTAGCTTTGAGGAATGCCAAGAGGTTATCACTAGTTTTATTTTGCTTATAAGTGTTGGCAAGCTGTTTTACATTCTCTCCTTCTTTGGTGAGGATGGGGTCATGTGTCCACAGAGGTGGTTTAGTGCTGCCCCCCTTCCTCCTTGACTTAACCCAGGTGGTATAATATGTGGTAATGACATTTACAAGATCACAGCAAAACTCATCCACTGACCCAGGTGTATGTCCAGCATACCATCTGTGGATGTAGGCCTTGAAGTGCAGTTTAAGATTATCTGGGATGTTAATTCAGAGCTTAGGATGGGGTTCACACTTGACATCAGCAATACTGTACTCAGTAAGTATTGCATAATGATCACTGACTAGGTGGTCTGAGATGACCTTAGCCTTGACATTACTGTCTACTGGGTTATACCCAATCACATAATCAAGTCTGCCCCCCATCAGATGTGTTACTTTGTCTGTGTCGTATACAGTGATATTATGAATATTGATGTAATTCACGAGCACCCTCCCATTAGAGTTACACTGGACATCACCGAGGACAGTGTGACGAGAGTTAAAGTCACCCATACACAGCATAGCATTGTTACCTGATGGCTTTGGTAACACGTCCGCTAGCAGTTCATTACACCGAAAATAGATGTTATACAGCGAAAATTGACTGTTTGCTGTCTTTACTGTAAATTGTTGATAGTGAATACTTTCATCAGTGTGAGTTTTAATCCATTTACAGACCAGACCATTCTTTACATAAGTGAGCAGGCCACTTCCTGCTCCACTATTATATGCTGTAAACCCAGCTATCCTGGGTGTAACTTTCTTCTGGGTGCTGGACGTGTAAGGTTCTTGTAAACCAATTACATCAATGTCAAAAACTTTAACAAACCATTGTAGATCATTAATTCTGCGATTAACACTCCGGATGTTCCATGAAATGAACCTAAGCGTTCGTGTTACTCTTCCCACCTTGAATTTAGCGTAGAGAGTTGCACACTGGCTTCATAGATCAACCTGACCAATAAACTGACCATTCCAAGTTCTGTACCTCTGGATTTCCTGATAATGTTCTTCACAGCCCTTATTCTAGTAGGATTTCTATACGCGGGTTCCTTCATGAGTCCCGCGAGTTCCTCCCTCATAAACAATGGAAAACGTACAGGGTCGTGGACAGTCTTCAGACCTGGGACTATTATAGAGACCACGCTGGCAGTCTGGGGCTCATTCTCCCTATCCATGCTTCCATCACTATCGGTCTCGCTCTGGCTACTCACCCTCAAGTTGGCATCATTATGAGAGGAGGCACCAGCTCCTTCAGAAGCTCCACTAACACTATCACTGTCATTGTTCACTGTTACACTTACTTGGCAGGCTTTAACCTGACCTGCATTGGCTAACGAAGGAGAGTCACTGTGCCTGTTGACTTCAGGTGGTGGAGGCGATCCGGCCGCGTTGGCATCACTGAGTGGGACTGTTATTGTGGATGGAGGCGACCTCCCAGGACAACTGGGGTGCAAGGCCGTCACACCCTCCTCCCTGGACGTGGAGAGGTGTTGCTGTTGATTTCAGGTGCTGGAGGCGACCCCACAGTGTTGCTGTTGGCATCACTGAGTGGGACCGCTTTTGTGGGTGGAGGCGGCCTCCCAGGACAACCTGAGTGCCAGTCCGTCACACCATCCTCCCTGCACCTGAAACACTGCCTCCTGGGTGGGGAGGTGTAGCTGTTGATTTCAGGCGTTGGAGGCGACCCGGTAGTGTTGGCGTTGGCGTCACTGAGTGTGACCGCTATTGTGGGTGGAGGCGGGCTCCCAAGGCAACCTGGATGCCAGGCTGTCACACCCTTCTTCCTGCATCTGGCACACTGCCACTCAAGTGGGGAGTCCTGCTCTCTCCCCTCCTGAGAGGCACCTTCCTTGAAGGGGCAGCTGCTTGTGCTATGCATTCCTGCACAGAAGCCGCAGGTGGCTGGCTTGTGACAGTATTTCGCCACATGATTGACTCCGAAGCAGTTGTAGCACACCACAGGGGGAGGAGTCCACCGACTGATGTTACTAGGGGTACCGTACTTGCTTCCAAAGAAGCGGTACTCCTCAGGAGGTGGTTCCTTCCTTTTCCAAACAATGATGATCCTACTAAGTTGTGCACCATCCTTATAAAGTCTTCTTGCTCTGTGGACGCCCTGAAGTGACAGAGCTCTCTTGGGGGGGAATACCCTTGGGGAATTGGGTGACAAGGTATTCCTTCATTTTTTGGGGTCGAACAGATTCATCTCGCTTAATAAGCTGTATTGAGCCGACCTTTCCATCAATGAAGCGTTGGATAGCATCCGTCTCCTCTCGGCCTACATAGACAAAACGAGGGGTGTTACCTGGCACGACAACATTCAGCTTAGCCGTGCCATAATCCTTATTCAGGGAAGTCAACCAATTAATCTTCATCAAATTGGTTGCGTTCTCGGGGAAGGCAAAGCGCATGTACTTTGCCCGGGGAGCAATGGGAGGGGGGGGGGGGGATGCCCCTATTGGCTCTCCTCTGCTTCCTTCCTTAGGTCCTCATTTTGCGTTTCTGCTGAAGTGTCTTAAACTTCTGAAAGCCAGCTTCAGTGTCGCCATGACTGTCCTCCTCCTCTTCTTCATCAAGGACATCGGCAGAGCGCCGCCCAGCGATGACTCCTGCCATGGTTAGATTTAGATGGAATCTAGGTCATATACGTTGGGGCAGAGAGGCGATATGTAGGCCAGCGATGTCCTTGAGGCGTAAGCCCTCTCGTCTTTTTCTCAGTGTGTTCAATAAACGTAAGTGGGATGTTTGGGTGTAGTATAGTATGGGTGTGTTTTGAGTCATTCTCTCCCTGTCTTGCTTAATATACAGACTCTAATTAAATGCATTTATGGAGGTGTTACTTATGAATACTGATGACCTAGACTCTAGGTCCTAGAGGGACTTTTTTGCCTCTTGGATAATGATTATGTATGTATGTATGTAATTACATACATACATACATACATACAAGACACTGGGTCATGCAACTCGTTAACTCAGGGTGTGGTTGTTGTGTTAGCGACAGCTTCTACTCCTTAAACAAATTCACACCTAGGTGGCCCTTGGGCCGGCCACCCTCGTTACATGAGGGGCAACCATTATTATGTATGTATGTATACGTAATGAGGATAATCATTATCACTATCATCATCATCACCATCATCATCATTTCTCCACGAGCACTGTTGGCAGCACATCTGTGACCCACCGACTAACCTCTACCAAAGACACTTGTGAGATAATGCATCTTAACGAGACTACACCACACCGAACTTAACTGTGTGTGTCAAAGATCAAGGTCACTCCTAGTGGTCTAAAGTCAGAGCTACAGGTCAATGAGCTATTATACTCCCTGTAATTGCTGATAAATATTTTATTTTTATTTTAATTTACCAATGAGATATCCTCTTAGTGCTGTTTCTACCATAAACTTACAATTATTTTGTTTTCTTCTTCCCTCTATCTATTACTTGTACTTCACCCTCTGATGTGTATCCCGTGTGGACATAACGCATGTCTACATCTGCTTGTGTGTGTGTGTGTGTGTGTGTACACACATACTGATCCTACACCTGTATGCAATAGGATGCGTGAGTGTAATTATATAAGGCAATACCTGAATGACACCAATAATAATTATCAACGTTAAGTCGCATGTTACACACACCCTAGCCCAAGGTTAACATACACACACACACACACACTACTTACAATGGCCTATACATACATACATACATACATAATGGTTACCCTCGTGTAACGAGGATAGCCGGCCCAAGGGCCACCTAGGCGTGAATTTGTTTAAGGTGTAGAAGCTGTTGCCAACACAACAACCACACCCTAAGTTAACGAGCTACATGACCCAGTATCAAGGAATAGCCCCAGAAGACCGGACAACTCTCCAACTGCACTGGTTAACAATTACCCAGGAACACGATCAGCAAATAGATTAGCATCCATGTTCCCAATTACTGCTAGGTAGACAGAGGCAAATGGCATAAAGAAACTTGCCCATAGTTTCACCCTACTCGGGGATCGAACACGGGTCCACTCACTTGCGAGGCGAACATGCTGACCATTACACCACAGGTCGCCACATACATACATACATACACTACATCCTTGACCACCGGAGGGTCAAGACCTATCAGGCACTGGTCTTGCTGCGCAGCTGCCGCCCTTGGCCAGACTTCAAGTCCCTCTCCCCGACCCATCCTCACCACCGGGATATCAACATAATCAAAAGTGACAATTTTGTTTTGGAAAGTGTAGGTTATGTATCTAGGCTAGTGTGCTGAGTAGCAACCTTGTATATAAGCTACTGTGCCGAGTAGCATCTATGTATATAATTACGTGGCAACACTGCACATGTTATGTGGCAACATTGCCCCGAGGCTGCCATATGGCAAGGCAGTCTCAGTCTGACTCTGTGGGCCGTGCATGGCACACGCTAGTCACCACTTGTATTTCTCGTATCCATTAATAAATGGACTTCAGTGTTACCCGGTATTTCCCTACCCATCACTGCATTCTTCAGGGAACACTTGGAACCTTCATGGCGCAGTGAGTAGGATCTGTGGACTTACAAGTGTGTGAACAATGCCGATGGTTACATCTGTCGGCGATGTGCTCGTCGACTAGTGTGTTGTGTTGTGTTGCGTTGTGTTTCGCCACGACGTGCAGTGTTGCACCGTCACAGTGCTTTTTAGTGACAGTGGCAGTGTTAGTGTCAGTGTATTAGTGTGTCTAGAGCTGAGAGTTGAGCATTGGCCCCTTTTTTGTGGTACCCACAGAGCACGCAGGCGTACACCCTTCTCGTGTGACATCCGGGGAGACACTGACGGTCTTGCCTCCGTGAGCTACCACGCTCTGCTCTCTGAGACACACACACACACACACACACACACACACGCACGCACGCACTCACGGACAGAACAGTGGACTCTATGCATTATTTCTGCGCTGTTTATGTCATATATATGTGGTTCGAGCTGATGAGGCGCCACTTTATATACAAAATAGCGCAGTTCAGCATACTAAGATGGGCGGTAAGAAGGGACAACGTCAAGATGGGAGACACGACTCCCCGCCACCTTCTCCTCTACCGGGCACAGATGGAGCTTCTGCGCCCACCGCCCCTCATCCTTCACCTACAGCGACGGACATTGCCGCAATTCTGAGGTGGATGGACAACAGAGACGAGGGACGCAGAGAGATGGAACTTCAGAGGGAGGAGACACGAAGAGAGGAAGAAAATTCGCGTTTTGAGGCACTATTGGCGACCCTGGCGCTAACCCACCCTCCCTCACTCGCTGGTAGCGCGCATGAAGGCGCCAATACCCTCCCTCCCCCACCACACCAGCGTCCTCCAGGCACTCTTGCTACTCCAACAGCTCCCAAGGCATCTGTTCAACCCTCACCCGCCCTCTCACCAGACGTCACGTTTCAACTTTTTCGTGAGTGGAGGCGGCGGTGGACAGATTACTCCATGATAGTGGACCTTGACAGCATGCCTCCAAACAAACAGCTCATCCAACTGAGGATGTGTTTGTCGCTGGAGACCCAGAGAGTTTTGGAGCACACGTTGCAAGTGCCTCCCGATTCCATGTCTTCAGTGCCGGATGTGCTTGACCTTTTACAGGAGCATGTTAAAGGTCGGAATAACGAGGCTTTGCGTCGCCGCGCCTTCACCAGCGGCAAACAGGCGGAGAATGAATCCTTAGACAACTTTTTTGTACGTTTGAAGAGTTTATCGGATATCGATGTCTGCAAGACACACAGCCGGGAATGTGAGGAAGCCTGGATCAAGCACGGGATCTTGACAGGTGTCAGGCAAGAAGAGTTGGTGCAGCGACTCATCCCCCTGGACGCTTCCTCCACACTCCAGGTGGTAGTGACTGAATGTCGGTCATACAAGGCCACCAAGTCCGCCACCTCTGCCTTACGGGCCCCACCTGCTGTGAGAGCAATCTCTCAGTACAAGAAGGGTAAGAAGGCGGCCAACAACGTGGAAGCTGCCGCACGTTCGTCCACGCCTCCGCCTAGTGCTTCCTGTGGCAGCTGTGGAAAGCAGCATGGCCCCAAGATATGCCCGGCCGCCGACGCACTGTGTCGTGGATGTGACCGTAAGGGTCACTGGTCTAACACAGACAGGTGCCCTGCACGAGGCCGCAAGTGTCAGGCCTGCGGTCGCTATGGACACTACGACAAGTGCTGCCGCCGACCCAAGCCCAAAAGCCCGAGACTAAGAGGAAAGCAGCGCACTTCCCTCGGGGTGGTTCGCACGCAGCTCCCTTCAGATGGCCCAAGCAGCCCCAAGCAGCAGCTGAGTCACATCAGAAGGGTGGACTCGACCACACGCCCCAGGGCTACCCCTTCCCCTACCATCCGCGTCGCCGTCACACACTGTGATGTGTCGCACATCGAGGTGATACCGGACACCGGCGCTGATACTACGGTGATAGGCCTGAAGCACCTCCAGAAACTGGGCCTCACCAAACACGGCCTGGGACCACCGCCGCAGCTGCAGTACTACAATGCGGACGGTTCCCAGATGCCGGACGCTGTGGGCTCCTTTCAAGCGGAGATCACTTACGGCGACAGGTCGTGTCACTGATGGATCGACATGCAGCCTACTCTCGCTACACCTTTGTTGTCGTGGGAGCACTGCAAGGAGTTAGGCGTGGTGCCCAGAGACTTTCCTGAGCAGATCCCACCTGCTCGGTACACCGCCAGCAGGGTGCGTGAATCAACAAGCGACGCACCTGGCGCTGCCACACAGAGCTGCCCAGATCCAACGTCCACTCCCGCCCCGCCTCCACCCAAGTCACGGCTGCTTCCTCTTCACAGCGAGACGTCTCCTTCAGCCACAAGGGCCTACTTCCTGAAGGAGTACTCGGATGTGCTGGTGACGAAGGAGGCCCTACGGACCGCGCCACTGAAGGCTATGGCGGGTCTGCCTATGAGGATACACCTGCGGGAAGATGCACAGCCGTTTGCCATACACACACCCCGGTTGATCCCTCTCGCCTTCAGGGATTCAGTCAAGAAGGAACTGGATTCCATGGTGGCCCAGGGTGTCATCGTACCCGTTGGTGACGACCCGTCCCCTTGGTGCCACCCTCAAGTCGCTGTGGCTAAGACTAACGGTGGAGTGCGGATTACTATCGACTTGTCTAAGCTTAACAGCCAGGTGTTACGTCCCGCCCACCCTTCACCCAGACCTTTTGCAGCTATACGGAGTGTGGACCCGAAGGTACGGCACTTCTCGACAATGGACGCCCTCTGTGGTTACTGGCAGATCCCACGGAAGAAGGAGGATCAGCCACTGACCACTTTCATCACGCCTTACGGACGCTTCCGCAACTGCCGTGGCCCTATGGGATTCGCTGCTACGGGGGACGCCTTTTGTCTCCGTGGTGACATGGCACTTCAAGGCGTGACCAACTGCGTGAAGGTAGTGGATGACGTCCTCCTCTACGATGAGGACTACCTGACGCATCTTCACCGCATCGACGAGGTACTGACCAGGTGTAGGACGCACGGCATCACTCTGAATGCCGAGAAGTTCGTCTTGGCCGCACCTGCAGTGTCTTTCTGCGGCCACCGACTATCAAGGGATGGCATTGCTGCGGACCTGGAGAAAGTTCGCGCCATAGCAGACTTTGCAAAACCTGCCAACCTTACGGATCTCAGATCTTTCATGGGCCTGGTGATCCAGCTGGCAGAATTTTCTCCTGACGTCTCCGCCGCTGCCGGGCCTCTCCCCCCCTCCCCCCTCATGAGCCCCAAGAGGACTTTCACATGGACCCCTGACCATGACCTCGCCTTTCATAAGGTGAAGGAGGCCCTGTCAAGTCCACCTATCCTCGCTACTTTCGACCCAGTGCTCCCCACCATCCTCCAGACAGACGCCTCGCGCCTGTACGGGGTTGGTTATGCCCTTCTCCAGGATCACGGTGGAGGAAAGTACCGGCTCGTACAGTGTGGCTCTCGCTTCCTCACCGATGCTGAGTCTCGCTACGCTACCATCGAGCTGGAGCTGCTGGCAGTGGTATGGGCCTTATCAAAGTGCAAATTTTATTTGATTGGCCTACAGCACTTCGACCTCATCACAGACTACAGGCCTTTGGTCCCCATTGTTAATTACTATTCGCTGGACTCCATCGAGAATCCCCGCCTCCAGCGCCTGAAGGAGAAGATTTTGGCCTTCGTCTTCACCGCGGCTTGGCGCGCAGGTAAGGAGTTGTGCATCCAGGATGCCCTCTCCCGCTCCCCAGTCAGCCGCCCGACACCTGAAGACGAGATGCTCAGCACCGAGGCCGGTTTCTCCGTCAGCAACATCGTCACTTTGCAGGCACCCAGGCCTCAGTGTCGCCACCCGACAGCGATCTGGCCCTTGAGGAACTACGGACCGCGGCACGCGACGACCCCTCCTACACTCAGCTCCTGGAGAGTGTGAGGACTGGGTTCCCTCGCGACCGTTTTGACCTCCACAACGCCCTACGCCCGTATTGGAAGATACGTGAGGACCTCTACGCAGATGGGGACCTCATCCTGTACGGTGCCCATGTGGTCGTCCCTGCAGCTCTCCGTCGTCGCGTTCTGGCCTGCTTACACGACAGCCATCGTGGAGCAGAGGACACCGAGCGCCGGGCAAGGCAGGCTGTGTACTGGCCCGGCATTGACGCGGATATCGTCAATACGGTCCGTGCCTGTGAGCCGTGCCAGATCATGCAGCCCAGTCAACATCAGGAGCCCCTCTTGTGCGACGACGAACCCACCAGGCCCTTCGAGTCCGTGTCAGCTGATTTCTTCAGCACAGCTGGGAAACATTTCCTAGTTGTCGCCGACCGACTCTCTGGCTGGCCTGTGGTGGTAATCTGTGGCTCGGACACGACGTCCGCGGCCACCATTCGCCACTTCCGGCACCTCTTTCGTGACCTGAGCGTCCCCGTACGTCTGCGGACGGACGGTGGGCCACAGTTCACCAGCCGGGACGTCACAGGATTCCTGGAGCGTTGGGGAGTCCGCCACATCGTGTCAACACCCCACTACCCACAGTCAAACGGCCATGCTGAGGCTGCGGTCAAGACAGTCAAGCACCTCATCCTCAAGGTGGCCCCTTCAGGCAACATAGACTGTGAGGCGTTTGACAAAGGACTCCTGGAGTTACGTAATACTCCCACCCACACAGGGCGCTCCCCTGCCCAGATCCTGTATGGTCACCCTCTCCGCTCTTGCGTTCCTGCACACGCCAAGGCCTTTGCGAAGGAGTGGCAGACCAGAGCTGAGAGCTGCGACCGCCGCGCCGCTTCACGTGCCCA